>JAEMWC010000492.1:402500-427500 GCA_016490735.1 Pachyseris speciosa
AGTACATACTAGCCGAGCTGCCGCGTTCTGCACGCGTTGCAGCTTACCAAGATGAACAGCGGGCGTACCGTATAATAAACCGTTACAGTAGTCTAATCGTGACATTATAATAGCCCGAACAATGGTCTTCCTATTGTCATATGATAAATACTTTCTGATACGCCGGATGTTGTGTAGATGGTAATAAATAGCCTGACATATGCTGTTAATATGTGTGATCATATTCATGTTTGCATCAAACCAAACACTAAGATTTCTAACCGAGTAGACAGCAGAAACCATTACCTCACCTACTTGCAAGTCATTTATCATAACCTTATTTAACTGTGCGCGTGTACCTATAATAAGAAACTCAGTCTTAGCATCGTTCAGCTGAAGTTTGTCTTGGACCATCCAGCTTCTTATGTCCCTGATGTAGGCTTGTAAAGCGTCAGCAGCATCCGTCTCAGTAGCAGAACCATCTGGCTTAAATGAGATGTAAAGCTGCGTATCATCAGCGTATGCGTGAACGTTAGGGAGATGGGATTCAACAACATCGAAGAGCTTACTTGCGTACAACGTTAAAGGCAAGGGACCTAGACATGATCCTTGAATTCAACTGGGAAATGCGTTTGGGTGCTCTGTAATAATTAGCAACCGGAAAGCCGAATTAACAGTGGTCCTATTGTACAATCTAGTAAATTATTAAAGACATATCAGATGTCATATTGCAGCAAGATATTGCTCGTCCACGTGTCTTCTTCCCTCGACTCCCTCGTCGATCTAGCTCGTAAGAGAAATCGACGCGATGAACTTTCCTTCGTCATCAACGCGCTCCGTGTTCGACCATGTAACGTACAGCGACAGTATGTACTAGTAAATGTAAGTTGTAATGACTGTACCAGCTAGTGTGAATTAATAGTTTGTGTGCGTGTGTGCACGTTTGTGTGTGTGGTGTGTGCGTGCGTGGATGTGCGTATTTCGCTATGTAAGCAATATTGTTATTTGTTATCTGTTATCTGTACTGTTTGTGTAATGAGAATTAAAAATAAAAATAAAAAAATAAAAATAAAAATAAAATGTAACGTACAGCGACGACCTTCCAAGGGAATTCCTGTGTGATGTTTGGTAAGACATTGAGTATTTGCTCACCATTTAACCATTTATGTATAACCAAAGCTGCAGCTGCTAAGAAGGCCTCTGTTTATAAGAAAGTGGGGAATTTGCGTATTGTTTATAGTGGCCCTTTCCTAGAAAAGCACACACAGATTGTATTCAATCGCTTTCTTATCGATCTTTTTCTGCCACTCCATGCGGCCACAGTTTTTGTGGCTTCTGTGTTCCACAATTTAAGAAAACCACTGGCCAGCTGACCTAACTTAACTTAACTTTATTTATAAAGCGCTCATATCCATCTTTCGCTGTCCATGGCGCTTTACAGTTTACAATTTACAGTAATTTACAATAAAACGATCTAAAAACATTAAATTCTATGGAAAGTTATTATACAATAAATATTATTAATTCTGTAAACGATCTATAAAATATTATTACTATTTCAAACAACAATTATTAAAATGAAAATGATAGAATCAAATGATGAA
Organism: Pachyseris speciosa; assembly: GCA_016490735.1. Lineage (NCBI taxonomy): Eukaryota > Metazoa > Cnidaria > Anthozoa > Scleractinia > Pachyseridae > Pachyseris > Pachyseris speciosa. The sequence continues at coordinate 404,084 of JAEMWC010000492.1, forward strand.
AGAAATATCAAATCAGTCGATAAAAACAAAAATGATTAAAAGAAAAATGAAATAACCAATTAAATTTCCTATTATCAAGAAATAATGTAAAGAGGAACGTTTTGAGTCTGCTTTTAAAACTAGCAACTGAGGAGCAAGAACGAATATCTGAAGGTAACCTATTCCAAAGTCTCAGAGCAGCGAATGAAAAGGACCGAAAACCTGTGCAATGTGTCGCCAGCAAGTGGACAATTTCCGTAGGAACATCTTCGTTTGTAAGGTACTCTCAACCTTCCAGGGAGAGTGCCTCGCTTGCAAGGATCGATTCAGCTTGGACTCCTCCGCTGAGCACATTAAGAAGTGTCCACATATGGAGGTCCAATGCCATTTGTGTGGAGTGAATTTCAAACGCCAAGATCAAGCTGTACACGAGGACGCATGTACCATGGTGGAAATTGTGTGTGAATGTGGAAAGAAATTTCCAAGGAAAGACCAGTGTGACCACGTTGCGGACAAATGTGACTTCGCCAAAATGTCTTGTCCCTTGAATTGCGGACAAATGATTGAAAGCTATGTTGATTTTCATATCAAACACAGATTACTCGGAAATGTAAAGGCGTTAAATGCGCCATTTAAACTGAAACGTTAGTAGTGGTTTAAGGAGTCTTAAAAGTGGCAATTTTAAGGAGTCTTAAAAGTGGCACTTTTAAGGAATCTTAAAAGTGGCGATTTTAAGGAGTCTTAAAAGTGGCAATTTTAAGGAGTCTTAAAAGTGGCAATTTTAAGGAGTCTTAAAAGTGGCGCTTTTAAGGAATCTTAGTATTTTTTAACTTTAGTATTTTTTCAAAGGGGACTTAGCCCAGATGCTGATAATAAAAAGGGATCATTATCAGCATCTGGGCTAAGTCCCCTTTGAAAAAATACTAAAATAAAATAACCCAAAGTACCCTATGTAACTCAGGGTAAAGTAATTAAGAAATTTACGTAAAATAGTAATAAACGTAAATTTAATAAACTTTTAAGACTCCTTCTTTAAGAGTCCTTAAATTAATTAAAATTGTCACTTTTAAGACTCCTTAAAATTGCCAGTTTTAAGACTCCTTAAAATTGCCACTTTAAAGACACCTTACATTGCCGCTTTTAAGACACCTTAAAATTGCCACTTTAAGACACCTTAAAATGGCCACTTTTAAGACTCAGTAAAATCGCCACTTTTACGACTCCTTCAAATCGCCACTTTTAAGACTCCTTAAAATTGCCACTTTTAAGACACCTTAAATTGCCGCTTTTAAGACACCTTAAACTGCCACTTTTAAGACAGCTTAAATTGCCGCTTTTAAGTCTCCTTAAATTGCCGCTTTTAAGTTTCCTTAAGATTCCCACTTTTACGATTACTTAAAATTGCCACTTTTAAGACTCCTTGTAAAATTCATTAATAATTCATAAGACTAACGACCAATCTACGGGTAGTATTTGAGTCACATGTATACCTCTCTAAACCCCAATAAAAATCATTAACTTTCATAAAAGTGTCCTGCTCCGCTAATTAGTATGCATTAACTTTCATACAGATCTCTACTGATTAACATTACAAACACGACAAACACAACCTATTGTTTCATTTCACAAGTAACATAAAATATTCGCGTGAGACCTTTATGGGCTTTAAAACGGCTCGCCTGCGGCTCGCCGTTTTAACTGCCCATAATAAGGTCGGCACACACGAGGGGACTAGTCCCTGCAACTAGTCCCCTGAAGAGTTTACACGAAGGGACTGGTCGCAGGGACTAGTCCCACGAACAGTTCACACGTAGGGACCAGCATAATTTGAGGGGACAAGTCCCTGCGACTTGTCCCACGAATTCAAACATGGTTTGAATTCGTGGGACAAGTCGCAGGGACCAAATTTTGGTCCCTGCGACAAGATTTTCTAATTGAATGGGTAGTTCACACGAAGGGACTTGGTCCCCGGGACTAGTCGCGGGACTAGTCGCAGGGACTAGTCCCTCGGCGTGTGCCGACCCTAAAGGTCGGCGCACACGGAGGGACTAGTCCCTGCGACTCCTTAAAACCGCCACTTTTAGGATCCCTTAAAATTGCCAGTTTTAAGACCCCTATAATCGCCGCTTTTAGGACCCTTAGAATCGCCACTTTTTAAGACTTCTTAAAGCGCCACTTTAAAGATTCTTTAAAATTGGCACTTTTTTAAGACTCGTTCAAATCGCCCCTTCAAGACTTGTTAAAATTGACAGTTTTAATACACTCTCATATACGGTGGCTTATAAGGGCAATCGAAAGCATCTCTCTTTTTTCGCTCGTCAACACTTAATAACTGTCGATCGACACTTATAACTGTCGATCGACACTTATATGTGTCGAAAAGAATAACTGTCGATCGACACTTGTAACTCTCGATCGACACTTATAACAGTCGATCGACACTTATAACAGTCGATCGACACTTATAACTGTCGATCGACACTTATAACAGTCGATCGACACTTATAACTGTCGATCGACACTTATAACTGTCGATCGACACTTATAACAGTCGATCGACACTCATAACTGTCGATCGACACTTATAACTGTCGATCGACACTTATAACTGTCGATCGACACTTATAACTGTCGATCGACACTTATAACTGTCGATCGACACTTATAACAGTCGATCGACACTTAGTTAGACTGGACACCAGGTTTTGCGCAACAAACACGTGCGAAAACTGCTTCAGTTACAGCTATTCATCATGATGGCGAACACTGACGAGGTAAGATTAATTGCATTTAAATTCAACTTAGCCGTCAAAGGCGTGAAATCTGTTTTTTAGAACATAAGAACATTTCATCTGTTAAATGTACTGTAGAGACCTTAGGATAATATGCAGGTTCCAAGGTTGTAAAAGCGTTCCATAATGAGCTAATTTCCTCTCATTCAGGTTTGTACATTCCGCACGAAACGAGGAGTCGATGACAGCGTCATAACTAAACTACGGGAAGAAAAGGTAAGGTGATTGTAATGGCTTGCACAGTGTTGTTTTATTTGTATATTGTTTACAATACTGGTATTACATTAATTGTGTTACTGTACTAGCTTAACTAATTGGTCTAGCTTCTGCTCGCTACAAAGACGTCTCCCTTTGACGAGTAAAATTGTCTGCCATTAGCCAAAGTAAAATCTCTAAGGCCTTCTTGGTATTGAAAGGGTTAAATTTGAAATTATTTTTATAAGTTTCAAATGCTTGTACTATATAGTGTACGTATTCTGACTTAGTTTATGTTTGAAGGTAATAAAGTTTATCTGAATGGCTCTTATATTCCATGAGCTTGAGGGCATTTTTAGGTAGAAAGTAGGATTTTACATGGTTCCAGAAAACTACCAAGAATACTCTTTCATGAGCAGGCTTTACTGGAAAAGCAACAAATGTTAAGTAGCCACCTGAACTAAAAAACCAAGGAAACCAAACCACATTTTAGCCTAAATTTGACACTAAACATGCACAATAAAGAGTATTATGGTATTTTTTCTGAAAGGGGCTTACTGGAAAAATATAGGCATAGGTTTGGCCGGCTTCCTTTTTTACAGGATCATTGCCCACAATAAAATATTGGGGCCAAGATAATGGGTTTTGATGGAGGCTAATACCTGGGATGGGGTTTGTAGATCTTTTTGCACTGTGGGATAGAGGTCATGATAGTCTGTTGTTAGGAAGGGGGGGTCAAAACTTTTTTTGCTGCTATATCATGAATCTTGCTGTCCCTCCCCCTTCTTCCTGAACTTCTTATAATTGCATTGAAAAATAAAAAGATTCTAAAGGAAACCTTGAGTTTTGCTGCATGACAATCAACTCTGTTACTGACCAGTACAGTTATTAGAAAATTTGCTCTTGAGCACCAGCATAATAGTGACAGAGTTGACTGAGATCCAGCATAACTCATTTTTCTATCTGTAATTTTTGCTTTAAAAGGTGCAAGACTGTTAAAGTGCCTATGAAGCGAAATTTGTTTCTCGCTAATTTTAAAGTTTAATCCATAAAACTCAACATTCCAAAATTTGAGGTGCTCTTGATTAAAATCGGCGATTATACAAGCGTTTGAAATTGGGCTATTTTGCCCTCAAAAATGGCATTTGAATCGCGCGGCCAAAAAGACACTTGACAATGGGTGTGACGTAATTTTGACGTAATTTTGGGGACAAGTATTCCAACTATTTCACTATAATTCATAAGCGCAAACACATTTTTGTACCCAAAATGACGTCACATCACGTCCAAAACCCCTGACCATTTTTAAAGGCAAAATAGCCCAACTTCAAACTCTCATATAATCAACAATGTTAATCACAAGCACCCCAAATTTTGAGATTCTTGCGTTTTTAGGGGTAAACTTTAAAATTAGCAAGAAACAAATTTCGCTTCATAGGCACTTTAAGGTGTTGTAATACTTACACTGTATGTACCTTGATCTTATCAGATGGATGAAAGAGCTATAACCTTAGCATCTGATGAGTATCTAAGGGAGCTTGGAATAGTTGCACAAGGCGACATTCTTTCACTAAGGGCATTTGCTACTGGCCAGATAAGCAAGAGACCAAGTGCAGGTTTTAGTGAAGAAGGCAGAGAGGAATCAAGAGAGCAAAGGAAAAAGATGTTAATTGAGAAACTTGTTACGTATTGTAACTGATAACTTTCTTAGGCTGCAACTGTTATAGAGCGTTGTTGTAATGACAGCAGTTCAATTTTAGCTAATTTTAACCAGTTCCTTTACTGTTGATCCTTGTTATTAAACCTAAATAAAACTTTGTGTTCAGTATTTGAAACCCCCATAAACTGTGGAGTATTGATTTAAACAATGAATGATATTGATCAACTAAATCGAAACGCGGATTTCAGGTTTTGTAGTTCTTAATTGGTGCTGCAGACAAGTGCGACCATAAAGTGACAATACAAAAGATTGAAAAGAAATTGAACAATACCCACACGACATCACAACAATGGTTTCCAAAACAACCAGAAACACGCTTCTGGACAAGCCAGAGGTCGCGAATCTTGCTGCTCACCAAAGGATTATGGCCTCTGGAAACGACTGGAATGAATTTTAAGTAGTTCACTCCGACCGCTTGGCCCCACCGAGCGTTGTCATTTTTGTATGGGGGTGGGGGGAGGGGGGGGGGTGCACCTACGTAATCCGGACCAGAGTGGTTAGCAACGTTAACAGCAACTTGATAAAAGGAACAAAACCAATATGGATAACATGGAGTAACACATGAAGTTACTGTTACATGCAGCGTGCAGTGTTTGTTTACATATTCAAGTTTTACATATTCAAGTTCAATGTCATCTAAAGTGACATTATGGGCATGACTGGCCTTGCCTTTTAGTTCCGGTAAAAAGTACAAGATATCTGGTCGACCTGATGGGGAATCGGGGTTTGAAGACTGTGGTCGTATTCGATGTAAATTCCATAACTCTGCACAACGGTATAATTCTTCTCTTATTAAAGGTATGAAGCAAAACTTGAGGCAGTTTACGTGCAACATATTGTCGTCATTATATAATCCTATCTCTCTTAAATCCTTGAAATAATTTATCCAGAAGTCCGTATCCATTTTCCTCAACATACTCCACCACGCTTCTATTCTTTGATTAGAAACAGAACGGCCGTACATAAAACTGTTGTCCCCTGCTAAAGGGTCTCCAAGTCCCTCTCTGAAGAAACGTTGGATAGCTGCAACGTAGCAATTTTCCGTACCACAACCACCTCTAAGGATTGTTGGGGTTCACCCGATCCTACGAACACAATTCAAAAAGTAATTTGCTATGGTAGATGGATTATTATTGGAATGATCCACTCCAAGCCCCATGATGCGACGACTATAGCCATCAATGGCTCCATGAATACAAAAGCCAAAGGGCTTGAGCTTGTCATAGCCATCAAGATGCCAGATAAAATTCGGCCCACTAGCGTGGTATTTGCGTCTAACAAGACGGTGTCGCGAGCGTCTTTCCACTCCTTCAGGATCCAAAGCTTTCATCACAACCCTCACCGTCTCCCTGTCGACAACGAGACCATAGGACAAACCAAGTTTTTGGTGCATTTGGCGATAACCAATTAATCTACCGCTTCCTTGAAGTTCATTTTCTATGGCATCCACTATTTCATTTACAGGGCTCTGTTGTTTTCTTCTAGTAAGACCACGTTCTCGTAAGATCCTCTTTAACTGTCTCATACTTAAATGGATTCCATGGCACATGATTAGAAAAGCCAGAATTTCAACGTAATCTATCCCCAAACGAAAGTAGCCTTCTACGAGAGAATCTCGATCCATGGATACCTTGAAATAACGAGGGGTTACTCAGAACATTTTTAAAATTGGTGGAATCGTTCAAAGGATCTAAACGAGTATTTGCAAAACTAAAAAAATTAGTAGAAAGCAATTTCTGTCGGTTCCTATATAACACAATAGAACCGATTCAAAGCTGAAACGTAAAATAGGGCGAGGTCTTTAACTTAAACTTTAATTCCCAAATCATTAATAATTTATGAAGGAAATACAAAAGAAACTAATGTGTCTTTATATCTGATATAGACAAGGCTAAATTTTACATCCGATTTTCTAGGCCAAACCGTAACTCAAAATCTTAATTTTGGTGTAAGAATAGATAGATGTACAGTAAAGTTTTTGAAGCCGTTCAATAAATTCGCAATTCATGTTTTATCAAGTCCTACTAAAACACTCTGTCACGGTCAAAACTAGGGAAGAGAATGGTCTATCCACTGTGCTCTGCTCGTTAGCTCATTCTGGAACCCTTTTACGACCTTGGAAACTGCATATTCTAAGGTCTCTACAGCACATTTAACAGATGAAATGTTCTTATGTTCTAAACAACAGATTTCACGCCTTTGAAGGCTAATTTGAATGCAATTAATCTTACCTCGTCAGCGTTCGCCATCTTGAATAACTGGAGTAGTACGTGTTTGTTACGCAAAGCCTGGTGCCCAGTCTAGCTAAGTGTCGATGGACAGTTATAAGTGTCGATCGACAGTTATAAGTGTCGATCGACAGTTATAAGTGTCGATCGACAGTTATAAGTGTCGATCGACTGTCATAAGTGTCGATCGACAGTTATAAGTGTCGATCGACAGTTATAAGTGTCGATCGACAGTTATTAAGTGTCGACGAGCGAAAAAAGAGAGATGCTTTCGATGGCCCTTATAAGCCACCGTACTTATAAGCCACCGTATATAAGCCACCGTAGTTATCATACGAATGGAATTTCTACTTTTAATCCATCTGCCTTTAAAATTATACGCAGTGGCGATGTTGAAACCAATCCAGGCGATGAAACTGTCAATATTTCGTCTTCCAATGCAGGATCTTCAACTAAAAATCTTCGATGTTTACTACTCAATGCTAGAAGTTTAAGAAATAAGGTTCTTGACATGCAAGCCCTGCTGCTTGAAGATTATTTTCCGGTCATTGCTATCACAGAAACATGGCTTGACTCTAGCTTCATGGATTTCGAATTGGGTCTGAATGACTACTCCGTTCATCGCAAAGACAGACAAGATCGTAGAGGTGGAGGTGTCTTATTGGCAGTACATATGGATTTAATTTCCATAAGAAGAAGGGATCTGGAGTACAATGATAATATTGAAACCTTAATGGTAGAAATTTGTCAGAAATCAAAGGAAAATGTTCTGTGTGGAATGTGCTATAGACCACCCAGTGCTGATGTGGAATATTCCCTCAAATTACGTCAATGTCTGGAGAGAATTAAGATGACCAGATTTGCTACCTGTTATCTTGTAGGCGACTTTAATTTTCCAAGCATAGACTGGCATAGTTTAACTGCTACTTCAAGTGATTTATGTACTGTTGATTTTTGTGACATGCTTAATGATCATTTTCTGGCTCAATGTTATTTCGATCCAACAATAATGCTTAATGAAACTGATGGAAATTTACTTGATTTAATTCTGACCAAAACTCCTGACCTGGTTAGTGATGTTGAAGTACTGACTGATCATTTTAATTCTGATCATTTTCCGATTAGTTTCAATATTAAGCTTTTATCTGGTCGTGCTCGTAAGTCTGTCTCAAGGAAAAAGTACAACTTCAGGCTTCACTGAACTGAATGAATTATTGAAGTATATTCAATGGAATTGTGCTTTCTTGGAAGGGGATGTGGACATCAGTACTGAAAGAGTTATGGAGAAAACTAAAGGCTCATCCATCAGAAGTCCTCAGCCAAAAGTTTAAAGAGCTAGAAGATCCGTCAAGCAGTTAGTAAGATCTGAGTATAAAAGATATCTAGAGCATCTGTCGAGTCAACTGAAGGTAAACCCAAAACGATTTTGGAGCTACCACTCAATTAAGTCGAAATCAAAATGGCTTCCTGGTGTAAATACCTACAACGAAAGATCTGCGATAAAACCTCAAGAGCAAGCTACCTTATTCAATATTCACTTTCACTCAATTTTTTGTAAACAGAGTACTGGGGTACCGGCTCCAATACAAAGTGACTTACAAGATCCAAGTACTGAGGTCTTTACCAACCATGTGACATCTGACACGAAGGAAGTTCAAAAACTACTTAGCTGTCTTAATGCTAACAAGTCTTATGGAGTTGATAAAATACCTGCTCGTTTACTTAAAGAGACTGCTGACACATCTGCAGTTCCTCTGAGTATGCTCTTCAATTTATCGTTCAAAGAGGGACGCCTACCTAAATTATGGAAATCAGCTAATATTACACCCATTCATGAGGATGGTGATCGAGAACCAGTAGAAAATTATAGAGGCATTTCACTCTTAACTATCCTTGGGAAATACAAGGAGAGATTTGTGTACAATGCTATTTATAATCAAGTTGTTAGATTCATACATGATTCCCATCACGGGTTCCTCACTCAGGTCGTTCGTACACTACTACTCAACTACTCTTAGTAAATCATGATTGGTTCAAAGTCTTGGACAGGAGAGGTCAAGTTTATGTAGTATTTATAGACTTTTCAAAGGCTTTTGAACTTGTCTGTCATAATATTCTATTAACAAAACTTTACAAATATGGTGTCCATGGAGACTTGCTCAATTGGTGTAGAGATTATTTAACAGAACGTCAACAGCGTGTAGTGGTGAAAGGAGAGGCTTCCGACTGGTTAACCATAACCTCTGGTGTCCCACAAGGTTCTTTGTTGGGACCATTATTCTTCATAGTATACATCAACGATTTACCGGGGGAAATTAGTAAGGACAGTTCAATTGCTTTTGTATGCTGATGACAGTAAAATGTATACGGTTATTAATACTCAGGAAGATCTGTCTACTTTTCAAACTAAAAGTGACATAGATAAAATTTCAGATTGGTGTAAGATGTATAAGATGAGAATTAATACCAAGAAATGTAAGATCATGCGAATAACTAGGAAAAAGTCACCCTTAGCTGGGGAGTATAATATTGAAGGTCAACCTTTGGAAATTGTTAACCTGTATAAAGATTTAGGATTATTTACTGCTAGTAATCTTTCATGGAACCAACATGTAGATAAAATAACTGCTAAGGCTAATAGGGTTTTAGGGTTGGTTAAGAGGACTTGTAGGGACTTAAAGGATATTGATACCATGAAAACACGTTACTGTAGTCTTGTGAGACCTTTATTAGAATATTCATGCGAAACTTGGAACCCTCCGATACTAAACGTAACATTGATAAATTGGAGGCTGTTCAGCGAAGAGCTACCAGATGGATCACTAGGTCTGATGATGATTATGATACTAGACTATCTAAGCTAAAATTGTTGTCATTATTTAATAGGAGGTTCACTAGAGATGTTACATTTTTTTTAATGTAATTAATGGACATTATGATATAGACATTTCAAATAAGCTCATATTTTGTAAGGACAGAAATACAGGTTATGACTTGAGGAAAAATGACACACAGGACCTTGTTCCAATTTTAGCAGAACTAATGGTCTTAAATATAGTTTTTTTAACCGTATTGTAAATGAATGGAATGGTTTACCCAATCATATCAGGGAATCAAACAGTATTGCAACTTTTAAAAAGAATGTTTTAAGCTTTATTAAGGATAACTAGAATGTTTATATTTCTATTTGTATATATCTTTCTTGTATTTTAATTAGTAGGGGCATCCCTAGTATGGTGCAGTAGCGCTTTTGGTTGTCTCCTTCTCCACAACTCTTTCCTTTTTTTTGTTTTGTTTTGTTTTGTTTTTTTTTTTGGTTTGTTTTGTTAATTTCATTATTTGTTTATTTGTAATGTAGTGGAGTGAATCTGTAATAAATAAATAGGATTCTGGAATCAAGATTTGTTTGTATGTATTTAAATTATTTACTGGTAACATGTTTTTTACCACAGGTTCTGTGGTATCTTCAGGTGCAAGGGCAGAAGCAGGAGTTTGTATGGATGCTTCTGAAGGTAAGCTAAATCAAGGTACTAGCTTACTAAGTCTTTTAGCCAAAGGCAACTATTTTATTACCTTATTGAGACACTAGGGCTGAGAAACCAAAAAAAATGTGTTGTGTGTACATCACAACCTAGCCCTAACAATGGGATGTTATCAGAAAAGCTAATACCTGGCGCGGACAGTTTTAAGGAGTTGTTACATGCATGAATTTTATTGAGCATGAGACCAGATTTACTACATTAATTGTACCTTAACAACAAATGTTTGGTTAAAAGGTGACTGCATAGTAACTTGCCAGTATTCGTCATTCTTGACTTTTCAATGATAGAAATATTTTTCCTTTCAGTGGGGACAGTAGAAGAACTACATGAGCATCTTCTAGCAGCAGAGACAGGTAGATGTATATGCGTGTATTGTCGACCATGCAATTGAAGTCTTGGCATTATTTCTGAAAGCTAGGTCCTGGCGGCGTCGCCAAATGTTTCGCAGGACGTGTTAATTTACTTTTTATTTCTCTGTAGAGTAATCTTTGTAATCTATTGGAATAACAACTGAACTGTCGAAAGTATGCAAACTCTTATAATTTATAAGTCAAACTGTCACACCTTGCGAATGAATAAATTGTATGTTTTATATAATTGACTTTTCAATGATAGAACGAAACCCCACGCCATACCAGCCACGAAATTTAAATTCTTCACAAGTACTTGACAATTTTTATTATATATAATTGTCCGCCAGAATTCTGCTAATTATAGTTTCCTAAGTACTGTCTTTAAACATAATACCATCACATGGCATTTTCATCCGAACAATAATATTGTCAATTTTTTGTACTAGTTAGTATATATTGTGCAACACTAATTAAATAATAGTGTTCTGAAGTGTGATGTAGATTTGCATTTCTTCCAGATCGTGAAAGTGGTCCAATTCATGACATAAGGGTGTTACAGCGCCTGTTATCATGCAATAACGTCCCTCAGCGACTACCATTCCTTTGTTTAGGTGCACCTGAAGTAAGTGTTTGCTGTACAATACCATGTTCACAGTGATACATTTAAAATAAAATTAATTGAAATCTTCAGGATCTTTCAATGCAGTGTACAGTAATGCATTATTATTCACCTGTGCATTGAAAGAATGTCTATCAAGTAAAGTTCTTTAAAGCATTCGGTGGTTAAGTCAGGTAGCCAAGAATGTAGACTTGCAAATTTTAGTGAGCAGGTTTCATGCACAGTCACAAATGATGCTGTAGTTGCAAGAGCTGCAGTAATGATTGAAAAGGAGTCTAAGTGGTGTCATTAACATGCACATACTATATACTGCAGCGTACACCGATTAGGTGGCAATTGCAAGCACTAAGCTACCGGGTCGGTACAAAACGTGGACCCCCATCTGGACCCCTTCTGGACCCCCTTCTGGACCCCTCGATTTTTCTGTTGAAAAATAAAAAAATGATATTTAACAGTCTTCGCTTTGGATTTCAACTTCGGCCTGTTCGTTGATAGTTACAGACAGTATTACAGTAATCGTGACCATTACCACAGCCAGTTGCCATTTTCATCCCGAGAAAGACTTGCTTTGAATTTCGCTGAATTTGCGTTGCTGACTTTTGTTGTTGTTACCAAATACTTTAGAATTTTCTCGCAAAGGTTAGATATTAAACGTTAAATATGCAAATTACTGTTCGGCTTTCAACTGGGTTTCGAAGAATGTGAACCGAGCTCAAAAACTATCTTTTTTTTTTTCTGTTTGGATTAGAATAAGCACTGCTAGTTAATGTTATCACTGCAGCAAAAAGGTGAGCAATGTTTTCTTCCACGCTGGCAAAATATAGTCGAAAGCTTAATCTGAAAATCCGCTGAATGATGATGGAATGAAATATGATCACTCTGGTTGCCTAGCACGTGACATAAATCTGCCACCGATAATAATTTTCACATTCTCCGAAAACCAGTTGAAAGCTGAACAGTAATTTGCATATTTAACGTTTATCTAACCTTTGCGAGAAAATTCTAAAGTATTTGGTAACAACAACAAAAGTCAGCAACGCAAATTCAGCGAAATTCAAAGCAAGTCTTTCTTGAAGTTAAGTTACATGTACTCTTTAAATGGAGAAATTCCTCTCTTTTTTAGCTTTAGGAAAACAAGGTAAAAGGGATGGAGAGGCGTATGATGTGGAACTCCGCATCATGCATCCTACCATGACCTCCAGCAGGATGGTCATAGGCAACATTGTTTCAGGTGTGTTCATTAAGCTTTCCAAATACTTGTGATGTAAACTAACCAAGAAAGATGTTAATGCTATTACAGTAAAGGTGATTTAACCATCAACATGGACGTTCCTTGTCACTGTTGATCCACTTACGTGCTTTCAAAATAAAATATTGGTACAAGTTCACAGCCAAGTATTTCAAAACATTAACCATAAGATTGATATTGATGGGGTGGCATGACAGATGGAAAAAACGTTTAACGGTTCAAGGTTGACTAATCCATTTACATGTACAGCACATGAATTCATTGGGTGCCTGACAATATGATTATTATAAGCATTCCTTATTGAATTATAATACTTTCATCTGATAGGTCAAGAAAGGAACTTCCTAGAGAAGCTGTTAAAAGCAGTGGAAGAAGCCTACCAAGCAGCTGCAGCTTTGGCAGTTCACAGGTAGGAATGATTATAATTTCAATTAATCAAAATTAAAACAGACCAGTAACTGTTCTGATTAGCATCTCACAGCATGCATGTTGTTTGACAAATTTATTTATTTCAAGGGACATGTACATGTAACTTTTACCAGGGCACTCATACAAGAGGACCGTGTTTTGGAAAGGAAGCAAGAAGAGGCTTTGCGTCTGTCTGTAAGTTTACTGAAGTGTTTCTTTTTATAGGGAAGAATAATAGTCACACCAAATGAATGCAGGACAACTGTTGCATTATTTTTATCCAGTATTTGTTGCTTAGGAAGAAAGTGCAACAGGATTAGCTTTTTTAACTACATCTTTTTAATAGCTTATAAGCAATTCAATGGTTCAAGGGTCTTCAGATGCACTGTATTATAAAGGAATTTCTAATCCCTCCCCTCTTTCCACCCCATGATGAGGATGAGGTGTTTTCCGTAATCATTACGTAACATGTCTTTACTTATTTTTTAGTGAAGGAAGGCAATATTGTGGTGTTTGGTCCATTATAAAACCAGATGTTTGAAGCATCCTTTGCACTAATGTTATCAGAAATTAAAGCAAATAGCAAATTTGTCCTTATTGCAAACCTTGCTTTTAATGTGACTTTTAGGAGCTAAATGAAAGACGAAAAGCTCAACGGGTTTGTGAGACAAATTCCCAGGTGAGTGCTAGCCTTGGTTCTTGCAATCCGTTAGTGCATCATTAGCATAGTCGCACTACATGTACACGTACAATCGAACCTCCACTGACGGACACTTCCCGTAAGAGGACACCAAATCACGGTCCCAGCGATTTCTCCTCTCCAACACTACATTGTTAACCTCCCGTAAGCGGACACCTCTAATAAGCGGACGCGGATACCTATTCAGGGTCCACAGAGTCTAAAGTAATTAACCTCCCGTAAGCGGACAGTAAACAACATCTAGAAAATTGCTAACGAAATAAGTTCGGTTGTAGTGGTTAAATAACGCACTGGTCTAGACAAAAGAACAGACGTGCATTGTATATGAAGGCAACGTAGTCATTTCGATTCCGGATCCGATATATCTTTTTTGTTCATTACAGTATTTCAAAGTTTTCCTTTTATAACTTTTCTTCGAAGAGTCGCACAAAAATTTGTCTCCTTGAAATTTAAACTTGCAAGAGCAATTCCAAACTATATCCTTCTCCTCCATTTATCCGCTTTCCGCATTTATCTGCTATATATTTCATTCAGATGTACTTCTTCTGTTCGATTTTGTTCACCTCCAAAACATGGAGGATCGAGTATGTTACTGCTTACATTGACATACACTGTAATTTAGAGAGAAGTCTTTTAATACTGAACCGTAGTATTTAATCCGGTGTTAAATTTGTATGTGTAATAAAAAAGCCACACTCCACCCCTCTGTGATGGATAATACAATTCCAAGTGGTCATAAAAACTTAAAAAGACTTGTTCTGGTGGACACCTCCCGTAAGCGGACAATTACCCTTGGTCCTGAGGGTGACCCCTTACGGGAGGTTCGACTGTAATTAACGACCATGCTGTTGAAATGGCAAGTCTTTGATGAAGACTTCAATTTGTTTGTTTTGAAGTGCATGATAAGATGTGTTTTACTGACAATCTCTGAGACACCATTGTTTCGTAAAACAGGAGAACCCAAGAGGAAAGTCAGTTAGCCATCTATGTTACATACACTGTAATAAACATTATTTTGTTTTAATCGCATTCAATGCTGTAGTTTTCTTAAAACAAAATGATGTCCATTATTGTTATTATTGTCAGAGATATGATTATGAAATAAAATTTCTCTTGTAGACTGAGGATGAAACTGAGTGTGATGACACTATTGTGGACACCGATGAGGTACTAAGAATTATTATTTAGAATTAACGCAGCCCAATTGTTATCGTCTAATAATAGAGAGCTTAAGCAACGACGACGGCAACAGCAACGAAATAAAAAAAACGTCATTTCAAAATGTAACTTCTCGTTATTGTAACTCTTTCGCGATTTTTCCAACTTTTTTAACTTGTAATATGCTGGCGACCTATCCTGGAGCTACAGGTAAATTAGTAAAAACGGCATTGAAGTTGGGAGAAAGAAAGAAGAGTTCACCGTCATACGCTCACGTTCTCCACAGAACCTAGAATTTGGTCATTTCACGCTGCTGTTTTGCTGAGGACGGCAAAGAAATGTACCAAAATGTAAAACGCACGTGCAGAGCGATTGTTTTTGCTCATTAAACCTATTGTTTTGTGGCATTCTCGTTGCCGTTGCCGTCGTTGTTGCTTAAGCTCTTTAATATCTCTGCACACAAAAAGCATAGATGTTTTGCTTTACATTATTTTCGTTTTGTTCCACTATACAATAATTGTGTGCTTCAGCTTGCAAGTAACATTTCACAATTAACATTATCTTCAGGTTCGACAAAAGAGGATTCTGGCTTTGAGTGAACAGGTAGAAATATTACTGAAGTATTGCCCATTATTGAACCAAATCAGACTCCTGTTATGTGGTCTCCTAGTTTTGTTTATCACTCGTATGATTGCAGACCGAACTGGACTCCATTCAGTGGTATTACCATTAATATGTATTTATAATTTCACATGTAAAATTAAAAAGATCTTTGTACACCAAGCTATGACATTGGCCTTAACCGTGTGTCTGTCACCTCTTAAAGTGTTTACTTTGTACATTTTGGCTTGGATTCCTTTGGGCCTATGTGGGAGATTAAACTTCGCAACTTGTGACAAATTGCGTTTGGAGTAATTTGAGGCCCATGATATTAAAAATTATAAATAAAATATTAAAAGTAAAATCAGAAAATAATTTCACTGGCATAAATTTTGTCATAATTTTAATATTTTCTTGTCTTCCCTTAGTCGATCAGTTTGTCAGAAAAAATTGATGATTTCTTGATTTACTATTTAAGACTGACTCCTCTAAATGCCAACGGAGAGAACCAGATGAAGGCAGCGATGGTGATGATAGTGGAACAGTAAGTAATTTTTATTTAGTCTTTTATTTCGAAAAACAGACAGCTTAAACAAGGTCCAATGGTGCAAAATAATAATCTTGAATTCTTTAAGAAGATCCTGTTCTTGTAACAGTCTTCCCTTTAATAATAATAAATAATAATAATAACATTTATATAGAGCTTTATACAAAAGTTCTAAAGCACTTCACAATAAAAGATAAGTGCTTGTAACAGCACTGTTGTATCTTTCTACTGCAAGAACCTGTCAATATCACTTCCGTGATAACATGGATAACACCCAGTGTGCTTGACAGCCTTAAGAATGATTTGTTTTCTGCAGCATTCTAATGAACAAGGATCAGAAAGTGAGAAAGCCTGTAGCTCTCCAGACGCTGCCTGTTATTATAGAACGAAACAATAGATGATACAACACAAACACTGCTGCTACCTCTGGTAGCAAAAGAAGCTACAAGTCATAGGGACCAATGAAAATAGAGGTCTGGAATATCTACAGGATTACTTCCAAACGTCCAAGATGTTTTTACGTTAATTTGGTACTCTCACCAATTTCAGATTTCATAACTACACCTGTAGACTTTTAAGTATGAATTGCACTTGTGCAAGCATCTCCTAGTTTCTCTGTGACTCTTTCTATTGTTTGTTTGCAGGTGACCGTCAAGACATCCTAAGAACCACAGGTGCACCACACTAAGAAGGGTGTGGGGAGGGTTCTTTGCATATGATACATGTAAATGATCATTCCGAATTAAACTGTTGATATTTGTACTACCTTCTTCATCAATTCTCTTGTCCCTTCTCGCATATTCAAGACGTGTGATTCACGATTGCTTTTTATTGGAATGAAACTGTTGATATTTACACTGTGTTGTCCGTCAATTTTCTATTCCAATCCCCCCTTATTCAAGATGTGTTATGATCGCATGCTGTCTGTTCCAATGTTTTCGACGTCCTTCAATGTTACGTGGTAACAAAAAATAAAAGAAACGAATGTCCGTTAATTGTTAAAAGATGGAAATTTAAAGTCTTCATTTTAAAGTCTTTTTATAGTCTTAGAAGTGTTGACTTACGGAACTTAAAAAGGAGCAGTTTAAAGAGGCAATTATTCAGGGGTCTTAAAAGTGGCGATGTTAATATGGCTTAAAACTGTCAATTTAATAAGTCTTGAAGGGGCGATTTTAAAGAGTCTTAAAAGTGGCGATTTCAGGGGTCTTAAAACTGGCAATTTTAAGGGATCCTAAAAGTGGTGGTTTTAAAGTGACGATTTTAAGAGGTCTTAGAATTGGCGATTTTAAGGGGTCTAAAAAGTGGCGAATTTAAGACTCTAAAAAGTTGCGATTTCAAGGAGTCTTGAAAGTGGCGATTTTAAGGAGTCTTAAAAGTGGCGATTTTAAGGTGTCTTAAAATTGGCACCTTTAAGGAGTCTTAAAAGTGGCAATCTTAAGGTGTCTTAAAAGCGGCAATTTAAGGTGTCTTAAAAGTGGCGATTTTAAGGAGTCTTATAAGTGGCAATTTTAAGGCGTCTTAAAAGTGGCATTTTTTAAGGAGTCTTAGAGTGGCGATTTTAAAGAGTCTTAAAAGTGGCGATTTTAAGGAGTCTTAAAAGTGGCGATTGTAAGGAGTCTTAAAAGTGGCAATTTTAAGGGGTCTTAAAAGTGGCTATTGTAAGGAGTCTTAAAAAGTGGCGATTTTAAGGGTCTTAAAAGAGGCGATTTTAAGGGTCTTAAAAGTGGCGATTTTAAGGTGTCTAAAGTGGCAATTTTAAGGAGTCTCAAAAGTGGCGATTGTAAGGAGTCTCAAAAGTGGCGATTGTAAGGAGTCTTAAAAGTGGCGATTGTAAGGAGTCTTAAAAGTGGCGATTGCAAGGAGTCTTAAAAGTGGCGATTGTAAGGAGTCTTAAAAGTGGCGATTGTAAGGAGTCTTAAAAGTGGCGATTGTAAGGAGTCTTAAAGTGGCGATTTTAAGGAGTCTTAAAAGTGGCGATTGTAAGGAGTCTTAAAATTGGCGATTGTAAGGAGTCTTAAAAGTGGCGATTGTAAGGAGTCTTAAAAGTAGCGATTGTAAGGAGTCTTAAAGTGGCGATTGTAAGGAGTCTTAAAAGTGGCAACTTTAAGGAGTCTAAAAAGTGGCGATTTTAAGGAGTTTTAAAAGTGGTGATTGTAAGGAGTCTTAAAGTGGCGATTGTAAGCAGTCTTAAAAGTGGCGATTTTAAGGGGTCTTAAAAGTGGCGATTTTAAGGCGTGTCTTAAAAGTGGCAATTTTAATTAAGTTAAGGACTCTTAAAGAAGGAGTCTTAAAAGTTTATTAAATTTACGTTAATTACTATTTTACGTAAATTTCCCAATTACTTTACCCTGAGTTACATAAGGTACTTTGGGTTATTTTATTTTAGTATTTTTTCAAAGGGGACTTAGCCCAGATGCTGATAATGATCCCTTAAAAAGTGGCAATTTTAAGGAATCTTAAAAGTGGCAATTTTAAGGAGTCTTGAAAGTGGCGATTTTAAGGAGTCTTTAAAGTGGCGATTTTAAGGAGTCTTAAAAGTGGCGATTTTAACGGGTCTTAAAAGTGGTGATTTTAAGGAGTCTTAAAAGTGGCACTTTTAAGGAGTCTTAAAAGTGGCACTTTTAAGGAGTCTTAAAAGTGGCGATTGTAAGGAGTCTTAAAAGTGGCAATTTTAAGGGGTCTTAAAAGTGGCAATTTTAAGGAGTCTTAAAAGTGGCAATTTTAAGGAGTCTTGAAAGTGGCGATTTTAAGGAGTCTTAAAAGTGGCGATTTTAAGGAGTCTTAAAAGTGGCGATTTTAACGGGTCTTATAAGTGGTGATTTTAAGGAGTCTTAAAAGTGTCACTTTTAAGGAGTCTTAAAAGTGGCACTTTTAAGGAGTCTTAAAAGTGGCACTTTTAAGGAGTCTTAAAAGTGGCAATTTTAAGGAGTCTTAAAAGTGGCGATTGTAAGGAGTCTTAAAAGTGGCAATTTTAAGGGGTCTTAAAAGTGGCGATTTTAAGGCGTCTTAAAAGTGGCAATTTTAATTAATTTTAAGGACTCTTAAAGAAGGAGTCTTAAAAGTTTATTAAATTTACGTTAATTACTATTTTACGTAAATTTCCCAATTACTTTACAATGAGTTACATAGGGTACTTTGGGATATTTTATTTTAGTATTTTTTCAAAGGGGACTTAGCCCAGATGCTGATAATGATCCGAAAGTTCGTGGAAAGTTCATTTCAGCTTGCATTTTCTTAAAGGAAGATTTTGTTCCTAACATTTTCAGCTAGGGAATCCGAATAGATCAAATTCTTCTAGTTTATGAAAACATCACTTTAAAGAGACTTCCAACACCATAAGGTACTTAAAAATGCCTTTCTACAGCTTTTGGTTGATTTGGCTCATTGGGTGCCCCTGACTTACCACACTAGACTCGCTTTCGACGACAGCAACATCAATTTCCATGATTTCGAAGAAAACAGGCACGTTTCTTCTCTCTGCGTTGTATGAACGTGTTGTCGGCATGTGGGAAACAATGGCGGGCGTCCGGGCGAGCGAATCTGCTGTGATGAACTGTATGCAAATTAGTGCCAGCTAGTACCTACTCCGCATCTGCCACAGCTGACATAGTATACGACAAATTATTGGTGCTTTGGTTAATCAAACAAGCATTATCATACTGATTTAGTACAAGCAAGCGACGCATAAAATATTGGACTAATTCGTGTTTTATTCATGACAGAAACTTCGCACCTGTTATAATGAGCTGGATTACAAAATTTTAGCTCAAAAGCTAATTTTGGGCTCCAAATGCTGAATTACCTTTATCTTCGGAAGACGTCAATTGTAAGAAAAATTTCACTTACGCCTGATTCTTTCCAGCGTGAAGCATGTAAACTATTAAACATACTTGATAGTGTTGGTTACTGTTAATCTTCTTTAGCTCCCTGGTCGCTGTGACAGCGCGAGTTTCCGTCCAAGTTGTGCTAAAGGGAGCTTAAGCAACAACGACGGCAACGGCAACGAAAACGTCATTTCAAAAGCTAACTTCTTGCTTTTGTAATTCTTTAGCGATCGTTCCAATTTGTCTAACTTGGAAAATGCTGACGAATTCACCAGGAGCTAACTTATTACGAGCGACGTCAAAGTCACGACAAAGAAAGAAAATTTGCCGTCATGCGCTCACGTTCTCGAGAAAATATAAGCCGTTTTTGATCATTTCACGATGTTGTTTTGTACCAAAATGTATCATGCGACGTTCTCGCTGCCGTTCCCGTCCTCGTTGCTTAAGCTCCGTTTGTACAAGCCATGCAAAAGTCAGGTTACATAGAAGATCGGTTGGTTCAGTCGGTAGAGCACCGGACTACCGTGCGGGAGGTCGCAGGTTCAAACCCCGGCTGGACCAACATTCACGGTCTTCAAGAAAGAGGAGAAAGTGCTGACTTTGTAATGACATCTAGGTAAACGGTCAGACTTTCTACTCTTCCCGGATAAGGACAATAACCCGTAGGTCCCGTCTCACAGTACTTTCACTTAATTTGACTCTGTGGGACGTAAAAGAGCCACCAAGGACGTAACAAAACTCTGGCAATGACCACCCCTTAGTGTTTGTCCTAATTTAGATATTCACATTATCCCTGAAAAGCCCTGATAGGGAGAGAATAATTAAGTATGTATCTTTAATTTTTTGGTTTACAATTCTCTCCAAGGCCTTTGAGAAAAACAACGTTCATTAGAACTTCACCACTTCGGAGGGACGCTTATATATTTGAATGTGGCAAATTTAAGTTGTTTCTTTCGCGATCAGAATCATAAAAAAACCCTTTAAACGTATGTTGCAGACCGCTAATTCAACTCCTTGGGGAATTAGGACGATCTGGCAACCAAATACTACGTGTATGTGCGTATTTTTAATGATTAATGTGCGCGGCCTTACGATATAACTGCACTGTTCTGCGTACATTATAATATCACATAATAAATAGCTAGGGCGTTGCCATTTCAAATGCCTTGTTGAGGCTGTCTTGTTTTCTTAGAAATCACCGTAATATAAAGGATCATCGGAATATGGAACCACAATATTTTTGCTGAATGAAAAACAAGCCACATCAATCCTATGAAAACCATTCGTCACTGTGGCTCGAGTTAAAAAAGATTAATATTTCCACTGTGTTTGTAGTCATTCTCGAATAAACTTCAACGTCGCTTTTAACACGTAAAATCTACAAACAACCGAACAAACAAACCAAACAAACAATTGAAAAGCAAAGAGTCAAAACAAACCGATCTTCGGCACCATTGCGTTTATGGGGAAAAGTTCATTGACTCATTCATCTTCGAGATTCAGTCTTGAAGTTCATCGGCGTACTAGTAATAATCACCAGTTGATAAACATGAATGTTTTAAATATCACGCATTAATCATCTTTAGCTATAGCAACATTACTTTCCTTCGTCTTCAAAACGAAAAATTGAGACAAACAGCACTTCGAAATTCAAATTCTTTAGTACTCTTTTTTATTCATGGCCGAAAGGTAAAATGTTGCCACTAACAAATTCAGTACTCAGGCGGTAAACATAGCTACCAATTACACACTTGCAAAGATGTAATTTAGGGAACGTTTTCCAGCCAAACGTATACCGTGTTTAAGAAAATTATAGCACCTATTACAAACAACTCAACATAAGTTTCTGTTAGTTCTGTAAACTATCTTTTTTAGGGAAAACAGTAAAGATTATTGTTCATTTTTTTCAGATCCTTAAATGCAATGCTGATATTAATAGTGTACATTAAGGGTTTGTTTCATCAGTGTTGCGATACGTTTAAAGGTCGCCAAAAGCATAAATTAGTCTTTTTGTATGCAGTAACTCATATGACAAATAATTAGTACTTTGGTTAACAATAAAGCCTTGTTATTTTGTAAATTGAAGGCGCGTGCGATGCAAATAATACAAAAAATTTGTCTTTTTGTATTCAGTAACTCATATGACAAATAATTAGAACCTTGGTTAACAATAAAGCCTTGTTATTTTTTAAATTTAAGGCGCGTGCGATGCAAATAATATTAAAAATTAGTCTTTATGTATTCAGTAACTCATACGACAAATAATTAGCGTCTTGGTTAACAATAAAGCCTTGTTATTTTGTAAATTGAAGGCGCGTGCGATGCAAATAATATAAAAAATTAGTCTTTTTGTATTCAGTAACTCATATGACAAATAATTAGAACCTTGGTTAACAATAAAGCCTTGTTATTTTGTAAATTGAAGGCGCGTGCGATACATATAATACATAAGGAAATCGTGTTTTATTGATACGAAGTTGTGTAATTGTTGTTAATAAGTAATTTACAATTTAAAAATGCATGCTAACAGGTGATTTAGCTACTTTCTTCATTGACTCGGAAGTTCTTCGTCAATGTTAAATTTGAATAACAATTTCACTCACGACATATTTACTGACACGAAGCGTTAAACTAATAAATAGACAAAAGGGTGCTTTAAGATATTGTGGGCGTTGTGTCCGCATAAAACTACGCTGTCCGAGTGTAGAATACAAAGTTGTTTCATCAGGTAACTGAGAACTGATAAGCATGGCGGTGAAAATTCTTATCACGTTCCTGGCTTTTTTAATGTTGGTCACCATAAAAGTCAGGGTTTGCGTCCTCCTAGACCGCGCTGGGGTTGTTTGTACAGGCCCTGCAATCGTAAGGTGAGCGAAAATCGAGTTTCCCTCGGCAGTTTGCAAGGTTCTCGCTATGTACGATAAAGACCAATGACTAATGCAGGACCTCTGATAATTTTCGCTGTCAAAATCCGGCGATGAACTTCGTGGACAGTTTACCAAATAATTAAAATCAGATATCTTAAACATCAGGGCCCGGTTGTTCGAAAGACGATTAACGCTAACCCAGGAATAAGAGTTAACCGAAGTCTCAATCTCGCTCGTAGAGAAAGTTTTGTAAATGAAATTTAACGTTTAAAGTAAAGTTGAATTCCCATAAAAACTTAAGGATAAAAATCTTTTGGAAATGCTTTTATTTAACATTAATTAAACTGGACTCAAAGTTCGCTCTAACCCGGGATTAGCTTAATCGTGCTTCGAACAACTGGGCCCAGGTTATTTAAAAGGTAAAACCGCGCGAAAATGGTCTGTTTAGTGATGTGCTCTGTCGTAAAAAAATAATGATTACAACGCCCTTCTGAAAGAATACATATCGACGCGTAACAAGAATTTTTTCTAAGGTATTCCAGCAAATTGAAGGCGTTGTTACTGAAAAATTAAGACAAAAAAGATGCATTGTCTTTGCGCGTTTTTTATCAACTAAGTAGCAATATTTGTCGTCGA
>JAEMWC010000492.1:432500-442500 GCA_016490735.1 Pachyseris speciosa
TTTTAAATTTTTGAGCAACTTTAGAGCATCTTTTGGGTGTATTGTCAAGCAACTTTTGCTGGATTTACAAGCACAATCTATTCATGCCTACCCCTGGGAAATTCCTCAAGTTTGCTTAACTGATTTTACAATCCCCCTGGTTATCCCGGAGGTCGACCCCACAGGGAAGCCGATGACATGTGCATTAAACATTCATGTCACATTTTTTTAAAGAACATTCTCCGTCCTCCCTTTTTATGCTGGTTCTCCCGTCTCCCTATTTTTTTGCTTCCTTTCTCCCTCCTCCCTGTCTTTTTTGGCCGTTTCTCCCTCCTCCCTAAACCGTTCCTCTCCCCTCCTTTTTCAGCTCGCGCTCTGAAATTAACATTTTCTTTGACGCTGATATTGTGGTAGAAAACAAATCCAATGTGGTTTAGCTTTGTATACATTATTCGTCATCACAGTGGTCAAAATTTGCTGTGGACTCAGGAAGCGCAGCCGACATTCTACTTGTTCAGTAAATGCATGGAACCTGGAGCTAGCGGAGACAAAGCTATTCCTCACCCCAACCCCAATCCTAATTCCAACAGCAACCCCAGTCTTGTGCACGTTTAATAGAACAGAGACAGTTTTTATTTGCAAGCGATGCCATCCAGTCTTATTTTTCGTGCAGTTCTAAAGGCGGCTCAGATGATCACTGTTGGTTACTATAGTAACCTTCAATCTACTCCAAGAGAGCCTGATAGCCAAACAGCCCAAATAAGAGCAGGCATACGCAAGAGAAGTCCTGGGCCGCGGCTGCGTTATCCAATAACAAATCTGCGAGATGAAATACAAACCGTGTCAATTCGAGTTTTGTTTCAAATTCAAATATACAAATTCAAGATTTTCAGTATTCAGAACGTGAGCATGTTTTGTTTTCAAGGAGGATGTTTCCTTTCACTCTTGAAATGAGTGTTCCAAGCTGGCGTCATTCCTGAAATTTAATTCACACTTTAGACAAAAATTATGACAGATGTTAAAAAATATAAACTTTGACTTTATTGAGTGCTGCTATAGTATAAATCCACTACTGTTCTGTCATGTTTGATGCAAAATGAATAATGACAGATAATGAATAGTGAGGTTTCCGTCGGCTGATCGTTTACGAGAGGCGAAAGCTCGTGCCAGTTGCATCAGTAGAAAAAATAACTGAGCAGGCGTAATATTTAATTTGCACACACTGAAGCAGTGCTAACAAGCCCCATATTGTTTCTGGGGGTAGCATTTTCAAGAACAAGAAGAATTGCTTCACCAAAACTAAGAAAACAAACCGCTTGAGAGGATTGGTTTGTTTAATCAATACAAGTGACCGGAAGTAAAAAAGAAGTCCAACATGGCGCTGAACTCTAAGCGTGCGCATTTGAGCCGCAAGTCCGATATTTTTGGCCTTTCAGATCAGATCTTTCCAGAGTCGCTTGTTTCCCTACCGCTGGTCAAGGGAAGCGAACAATCCGGGAAAGTGACTGGTAAATAATTTACTAACCTATGCAGGATCCCCTGTGTCCTTCAGTGTACCCCTCTGGGCATTTGGTACAATAATATGAACCAACTGTATTCTGACACCGATTGCTCCTGCAAGTCGCCCTTAAAGTATGACATTCGTCAATATCTGCAGAGCAAGCATTAACTATGTTATCTGTTTATTCAGTATAGGTCATATAGAGAGTTTTCATTCACGTGACTACCGGCCATATTGGTTTACTGAAACAAAAGAAAGGATTTGCTTAGAGATTCTGAGATTATCTCAAACGTTTAGTTTGGAACACCAACATGGCCGCCGTTTCTTTGTTTTGGAACACCAACATGGCCGCCAAGTCGTCATGTGAAAACGCTGTATACCTTATTTTTAATTGATTTTCGCCGCTTCCAAAAAATCGCGAGATTTAACAGTCGCTATAAAGAAAATCGCGAACATATCAATAAAACAATACAGTGCGACCTCTATTAAGCGGCCACCCTCCATTAAATGGCCACTTTCTAAAGTCCCGAGTTATTTGTCACCAAAATTCTGTATTCGATACCTCTATTCAACGGTCACCTCTATTAAGCGGCCGCGGACACCTCTTTGATGTTGCAAGGTTATTATTTATTGCTTTTTTACCTCTATTAAGCGGCCAGTAAATTATCTTTTCAAGTGAAATGGTGACAGGAAGACGACAATAGGAATAAGTGATAACTGATAACAACAATTCCTGCAGTTTAATGTCTACTTTAATGACAAGCCACAAGCCGAAAAATGTGTACACGTGCAAATACTTCCAGTGCTAAAAGCATCCACTGTTCTGTGTTCTATTACAAGTCTAAAAAAATCCTTACTGCTCACGTTTTGTTTTTAAACATAGAATAGAGAACTCGCCTCCTGTGAAACAATAATCTAATGGGATTTCTACACCATAGCCGGCCCCTCTGTTTACACGCTTGCCTTTCACAACTCCTCTTTCCGTGTTTGTTGCTCTGTTCAGAAAGTTTGTAAGCCATAAGGCCATAAGCTTGAGAACATGTCCAAGAACTGTTTCATTTTTTAATGTAACTTCACATATGTACAGTTTCAACTGATAAGCATTTTGCTCAGTGTATAAAGAGTCAATAAATTACGTTGACTTGCCATTTCTACCCTATTGATAATGTACCTCTATTAAACGGCCAACCTCTATTAAGCGGCCAGTTTTCAAAGTCTCGAGGGTGGCTTCTTAATAGAGGTAGCACTGTACAATATTACAGTTTTTATTGAACGTATCAATTAAACAATACAATATTACAGTTAGTGAATTTAAGTCTAGAACCGGTTGCTATTGCACAGGTGCCTGCTATTGCAATAACTTTTTCGTGAATCGTATTCATAGCGATTTTGTAGCGGTTTCTTTTGTCTTTGTTACCAAGCTGCTGGAACAGTTTGTAAAAAGAAATGACGAAATCGCAAAATTAAATACGCCTCGGCGGTTTTGTTGCCCAAATTGCGAAATGCTCCAACAAATTTTCAACGAAATTAAGTACGCAAGAAAATTAGTAAGAACAAGGTAGCATATCGTCCTTATCCGAGAAGACTAGAAATTCTAACCATTTGCAGATGTCACTACAAAGGCAACACTTTCTCCTCAATTATTTAAAGACCCTGAGTGTTGGTCCGGCCGCGGTTTGAACCCGCGACCTTCCACACGGTAGTCCGGTGCTCTACCAACTGAGGTAACCGGTCGGAGGTTAGCATTGGGTGATGACTGCAGGGTGTCATTGTACTCACCTACACACTTGTGTTCTTTTGGCATTTTAAACCCTTTAAAGCACCTGCAAACTGGGTGGTTCGGAAGGAAAGGATCAGGAATGCATGTAGCATGCACTCCACCTGGATGAATTAACAGGGCTTGATCAACTGTTAGCTCGGAGAACCTAATGAAATGTTGCTCAGGCATCCCATTCCAGGAAAAGCCGGCTTCTTG
This sequence comes from Pachyseris speciosa, assembly GCA_016490735.1. Taxonomy (NCBI): domain Eukaryota; kingdom Metazoa; phylum Cnidaria; class Anthozoa; order Scleractinia; family Pachyseridae; genus Pachyseris; species Pachyseris speciosa. Next base: position 435,956 of record JAEMWC010000492.1, read on the forward strand.
CTGCAGAGATCGAAGTTAGCGTACAACTCTAAGGATGAAGACTTTGCTTACCTGCCTTAGTTACTCGTTTTCAGCAACTCCCGCCCTATTATTTGGTATCCCTGTTCCACTTCAGGTGAACTGCCAACACCAGTTCATGCTTGTGGCCCTCCTAAGTCACCTACTCCCTGAGACGCTGACCCTTGGCCTCCTTCAATAATAATAATAATAATAATAATAATAATAATAATAATAGTAATAATAATTTTATTTATATAGCGCTAAAATCCAATAATTGTCCAAAGCGCTACCTAATTACAAAATGGAATATAAAAATCTACAATATACAATATAATTTAAATATAGCCTAAGTTATCTACTATATAAATCAAAAACATCTTAAAACAAAAGGAATCTCATAACCTATACACTAACTTAAATAAAAATGTTTTAAGGAATCGCTTAAAAGTTGCCACTGAAGCACACTGCTCAGCCCCTTTCCTTCACCTCCCTTGATTACTCTGCTCACCTCTACCGGCAGAAATTTCCATTCCCTGTAAAATTGTTTTGGCAGACGCACTTTCCAACAAAACACTTCGCCAATCAATGGCAATTACTTTGGACTTTGCACTTAACATTATCTTTTTGTATTATTAAAGGCCCTATATCATCCAACGCGCGTGCGCGAGTTGCTCAGCAGCTTTTGAAAACGTTGGCCCAACTTTTTCAAATCCTATTTAAGGTTCCAAGTAGCCGATTTCATCTGTTTTGAATCGCGTTAATCTTGAGGAAAATTGAGAACGTTTTTGCTCACAATCAGTCTTAAGTAAACACTGACGGTGTTTGTAGCAATTTTTTTTTTTTGAGATTTGGCTTTGGAAGAATTATTTTCGTGGAATAGAGATGTCTTCTAGTGGAAGTCGTGGTGCTGGCAGCGGACGAAAGAGAATTTTACGACCGCAACGCCATCAGACGCAAAGTTTGGGAACGTGGACCTAGGAGGATTTGGCTGGATTGTTTAATTTATTCTTCTTGGGTCTCGGCGAAATTAAAGTGCGGTTATTCCACCGATTCCAAGTTCGCGGGACAACTTCTTCGATGTTTTGCATTTGATGAGACATTCAAGCTTACCGGTTTGTTTTGACATGACTTTTTCTTCGTGCCACAAGTACATAAATTGGTGCAATGCACTTTTGCAGTTTTACAGGGACAACCATTGGTTTTTGAGGTAGTTTTTCGAGAACAGGTATTCTTGCAGTTACAAGAATCGGCCTAAAAACCAAAGGAAAACAAATTAAGTCACTGTCATCTAAAGTGTTTCCCGCAATCGATCCGCAATCGATCCGCAAACTTGCATTGCTGAATCCTCTACTGGAGAAACGCCACCTTGACTCTGAAGTTTATGCTAATTTTCGTCATATTTCAAATCTGACTTTTGTCTCTAAACGCACTGAAAAGGTGGTAGCGTCGCAATTGATCGAACATGTCAGTAGTTTAGACGAGATCATGCAGTCAGCTTACAAACAATTTCACAGCACCGAAACTGCTCTGGTTAAAGTTTTTGATGATATAGCTATTGATATAGATAGAAACAGGGCTGTTATATTGCTATTACTAGATCTATCAGCTGCCTTTGATACGGTCAATCACTCAATACTTTTGAACCGATTAGCTCATCGTTTTGGTTTACGTGGTGCAGCATTGGCTTGGTTCAGATAATACCTGAGCGACAGATCTCACTTTGTCTGTATCAGGGGTGTAAGGTCAGCTACACGTTCCTTGACGTGCTGTGTGCCTCAGGGATCTGTGCTGGGACCAATACTGTACTTTATGTTTCGCCACTCGGGGATATTCTGAGGCGATGCAACATGAGTTTTCCTGATTTTTATGCTGACGATACCCAGTTGTATCTCTCTTTCAATTCCCTAAGTGCCGATGATCAGTTTAGCTCTGTCTCCCGGGTTGAATTTTGTGTGAGAGAAATCGACAACTGGATGATCCGCAACAAACTTAAGCTAAATAGAGACAACACTGAATTGCTTGTCATTAGCTCTAGGTACCTCGCCCGTCCATCGTTAGACAGTATAGTAGTCGGGGATTATCGTGTGTGTCCTTCAGTCTCGGCCAGGAACGTATGAGTAGTCTTCGATCAAACGTTAGCTCTAGAGAAACATGTAAACTCTGTTTGCAAATCTGCCCTGTTCCATCTGAGAAATATTGTAAGATTCGCGAGTATTTGACGGTGGAGAACACAAACACCCTTATTCACGCGTTTGTGATCTGTCGTTTGGACAATTGTAACTCGCTGCTTGTAGGTTCCCCAAAGTACTTATGTCAAAAATTTCAACGTATTCAGAATTGTGCTGCGCGCCTTGTTGCTCAATTGCCTAGGACTACTTACCACACTAGACTCGCTTTCGACGACAGCAACATCAATTTCCATGATTTCGAAGAAAACAGGAACGTAAATTCTTCTCCGCGCGTAGTATGAACGTGTTGTCGGCATGTGGGAAACAATGGCGGGCGTCCGGGCGAGCGAATCTGCTATGACGAGCTGTATGCAAATTAATGCCAGCTACTACGTACTCCTCATGTGCCACAGCTGACATAGTCCCTTAAAACGTATACGACAAATTGGTGCTTTGGTTAATCAAACAAGCATTATCATATCTATTTAGTACAAGCAAGCGACGCATATGATATTTGACTAATTCGTGTTTTATTCATGACAGAAACTCCGCACCTATTATTAATGAGCTGGATCTACAAAATTTTAGCTCAAAAGCTAATTTTGGGCTCCAAATGCTGAATTACCTTTTTCTTCGGAAGATGTCAATTGTAAGAAAAATTTCACTTACGCCTGATTCCTTCCAGCGTGAAGCATGTAAACTATTAAACACACTTGATAGTGTTGGTTACTGTTAATCTTGTTTAGCTCCCTGGTCGCTGTGACAGCGCGAGTTTCCGTCCAAGTTGTGCTAAAGGGAGCTTAAGCAACAACGACGGCAACGGCAACGAAAACGTCATTTCAAAAGCTAACTTCTTGCTTTTGTAATTCTTTAGCGATCGTTCCAATTTGTCTAACTTGGAAAATGCTGGCGAATTCACCAGGAGCTAACTTACTACGAGCGACATCAAAGTCACGAGAAGGAAAAAAAATTTGCCGTTATGCGCTCACGTTCTCGAGAAAACATAAGCCGTTTTTGGTCATTTCACGTTGTTGTTTTCTACCAAAATGTATCATACGACGTTGTCGCTGCCGTTCCCGTCCTCGTTGCTTAAGCCCAGTTTGTACAAGCCATGCAAAAGTCAGGTTACATAGAAGATCGGTTGGTTCAGTCGGTAGAGCATCGGACTACCGTGCTGGAGGTCGCAGGTTCAAACCCTGGCAGGACCAACATTCAGGGTCTTAAAGAAAGAGGAGAAAGTGCTGCCTTTGTAATGACATCTAGGTAAACGGTCAGACTTTCTAGACTTCTCGGATAAGGACAATAACCCGTAGGTCCCGTCTCACAGTACTTTCACTTAATCTGACTCTGTGGGACGTAAAAGAGCCACTAAGGACGTAACAAAACTCTGGCAATGACCACCCCTTAGTGTTTGCCCTAATTTAAATATCCACATTATCCCTGAAAAACCCTGATAGGGAGAGGATAATTAAGTATGTATCTTTAATTTTTTGGTTTACAATTCTCCCTCCAGTTCGTCTATGTTTCAAGGCCTTTGAGAAAAACAACGTTCATTAGAACTTCACCACTTCGGAGGGACGCTTATATATTTGAATGTGGCAAATTTAAGTTGTTTCTTTCGCGATCAGAATCATAAAACGTATGTTGCAGACCGCTAATTCAACTCCTTGGGGAGTTAGGACGATCTGGCAACCAAATACTACGTGTATGTGCGTATTTTTAATGATTAATGTGCGTGGCTTTACGATATAACTGCACTGTTCTGCGTACCATTATAATATCACATGATAAATGGCTAGGGCGTTGCCATTTCAAATGCCTTGTTAAGGCTGTCTTGTTTTCTTAGGAATCACCGTAATAGTCCTTCTTCGCAATAAAGGATCATCGGAATATGGAACCACAATATTTTTGCTGAATGAAAAACAAGCCACATCAATCCTATGAAAACAATTCGTCACTGTGGCTCGAGTTAAAAAAGATTAATATTTCCACTCTGTTTATAGTCATTCTCGAATAAACTTCAACGTCGCTTTTAACACGTAAAATCTACAAACAACCGGACAAACAAACCAAACAAACAATTGAGAAGCAAAGAGTCAAAACAAACCGATCTTCGGCACGATTGCGTTTATGGGGAAAAGTTCATTGACTCATTCATCTTCGAGACTCAGTCTTGAAGTTCATCGCCGTACTAGTAATAATCACCAGTTAATAAACATGAATGTTTTAAATATCACGCATTAATCATCTTTAGCTATATCTTCAAAACGAAAAATTGAGACAAACAGCACTTCGAAATTCTTATTCTTTTGTACTCGTTTTTATTCATAGCCGAAAGGTAAAATTTTGCCACTAATAAATTCAGGACTCAGGCGGTAAACATAGCTACCAATTACACACCTGCAAAGATGTAATTTAGGGAACTTTTTCCAGCCAAACGTATACCGTGTTTAAGAAAATTATAGCACCTGTTACAAACAACTCAACATAAGTTTCTGTTAGTTCTGTAAACTATCTTTTTTCGGGAAAACAGTAAAGATTATTGTTTCATTTTTCTCAGATCCTTAAATGCGATGTTGATATTAATAGTGTACATTAGATGTTTCTTTCATCAGTGTTGCGATACGTTTAAAGGTCGCCAAAAGCATAAATTAGTCTTTTTGTATTCAGTAACTCATATGACAAATAATTAGTACTTTGGTTAACAATAAAGCCTTGTTAGTTTGTAAATTGAAGTCGCGTGCGATGTAAATAATATAAAAAATTAGGCTTTTTCTATTGAGTAACTCATATGACAAATAATTAGAACCTTGGTTAACAATAAAGCCTTGTTAGTTTGTAAATTGAAGGGGCGTGCGATACAAGTAATATATGTGGGTTATTGGCCAAGCGTGAGGTCAAGATGGCGGGATATTGGCCAAGTTATTTTTTTACGTGTTTATGGACCGAGACGAAGTCGAGGTCCATAAACACGCAAAAAAAGAACGCGGCCAATATCCCGCCACCTTGACCGAACAAGCTTAGTCAATAAAGGATTTATTATATGACTCAAAGGACGCCATTAAAAGACAGTAAAACGCGGGACGAACTAGCTATTCCGAGCGGTCAAGATGAACAAACAAACCAAACAAACAATTGAAAAGCAAAGAGTCAAAACAAACCGATCTTCGGCACGATTGCGTTTATGGAGAAAAGTTCATTGACTCATTCATCTTCGAGACTCAGTCTTGAAGTTAATCGGCGTACTAGTAATAATCAGACACCAGTTAATAAACATGAATGTTTTAAATATCACGCATTAATCATCTTTAGCTATATCTTCAAAACGAAAAATTGAGACAAACAGCACTTCGAAATTCTTATTCTTTTGTACTCTTTTTTATTCATAGCCGAAAGGTAAAATGTTGCCACTAATAAATTCAGGACTCAGGCGGTAAACATAGCTACCAATTACACACCTGCAAAGATGTAATTTAGAGAACGTTTTCCAGCCAAACGTATACCGTGTTTAAGAAAATTATAGCACCTGTTACAAACAACTCAACGTAAGTTTCTGTTAGTTCTGTAAACTATCTTTTTTCGGGAAAACAGTAAAGATTATTGTTTCATTTTTTTCAGATCCTTAAATGCGATGTTGATATTAATAGTGTACATTAGGTGTTTGTTTATCGGTGTTGCGATACGTTTAAAGGTCGCCAAAAGCATAAATTAGTCTTTTTGTATTCAGTAACTCACATGACAAATAATTAGTACTTTGGTCAACAATAAAGCCTTGTTATTTTGTAAACTGAAGTCGCGTGCGATGCAAATAATATGAAAAAATTAGGCTTTTTGTATTGAGTAACTCATATGACAAATAATTAGAACCTTAATTAACAATAAATTCTTGTTATTTTGTAAATTGAAGTCGCGTGCGATACAAATAACATAAAAAATAGTCTTTTTGTATTGAGTAACTCATATGACAAATAATTAGAACCTTAATTAACAATAAAGCCTTGTTATTTTGTAAATTGAAGTCGCGTGCCATACATATAATATATAAGGAAATCGTGTTTTAATGATACGGAGTTGTGTAATTGTTATTAATAAGTAATTTACAATTTAAAAATGCACGCTAACAGGTGATTTAGCTACCTTCTTCATTGACTCGGAAGTTCTTCGTCAATGTTAAATTTGAATAACAATTTCACTCACGGCATATTTACTGACACGAAGCGTTAAACTAATAAATAGACAACAGGGTGCTTTAAGATACTATGGGCGTTGTGTCAGTATAAAACTACGCTGTCCGAGTGTAGAATAGAAAGTTGTTTCATCACGTAACTGAGAAGTGATAAGCATGGCGGTGAAAATTCTTATCACATCCCTGGCTTT
>JAEMWC010000492.1:447500-450000 GCA_016490735.1 Pachyseris speciosa
TTTTTATTAAAACTTGTCAAAACTAAGGATGCCGTACGTTCTTACAAATAATTTATAAAATAACACGTGTGCCCACGAACTGGACAGCAGCTATCTATCTAACGGGCGCTTACATCCAGCGGTTATTCGCTCCAACAATAGAGTATCCCGCCCGCCATCAATCTCGTACCCAGAATCCTCAGGCTCTTTGCCCAACGGTTAGTCGCCAGGAGAGACTCTGGGATAATGGAGACAAATCAAGTTTTTTGATTGGCTGGCCTGTAACGGCTTCCATTGTTTTACCCCAGATTTTCTGGGAAATCCGAGAGTCTCTCGTGGTGACTAACCGCTGGCCAAAGAGCCTGAAGACTCTGAGTACCAGATTGGCCCGCCATCTTGGTATTTGCTGCAGTGCGAGGCATCACAATTAGAAGCTGAAATGTCTGACGAGGGAAATGAAAATAATACAGATATTGACCCTACTGAGGTTACAATAGCCGCTGGGGCAACTCTTAGTAGTCAGCAGTATGATGTCTATTGCAAACATTGTGATCTTTACTCATGAGAAACGTCATTAGAAAATACTTTCTATTGTTAGTAACATTGAGCTTAAAGATTACATTGATCACAACAAATGATGTTAAATTACAAATACGTCATGTTTTGAGTAGTTATCAAGAACAAAATGACTTTCAAAAGTAAGCAACTTTTCTAAATTTGGGTGGCAACTTTTAAATTTTTGAGCAACTTTAGAGCATCTTTTGGGTGTATTGTCAAGCAACTTTTGCTGGATTTACAAGCACAATCTATTCATGCCTACCCCTGGGAAATTCCTCAAGTTTGCTTAACTGATTTTACAATCCCCCTGGTTATCCCGGGGGTCGATCCCACAGGGAAGCCGATGACATGTGCATTAAACATTCATGTCACATTTTGTTAAAGAACATTCTCCGTCCTCCCTTTTTATGCTGGTTCTCCCGTCTCCCTATTTTTTTGCTTCCTTTCTCGCTCCTCCCTGTCTTTTTTGGCCGTTTCTCCCTCCTCCCTAAACCGTTCCTCTCCCCTCCTTTTTCAGCTCGCGCTCTGAAATTAACATTTTCTTTGACGCTGATATTGTGGTAAAAAAACAAATCCAATGTGGTTTAGCGTTGTCTATACTCTTATCGAAAACGATATTCGTCATCACAGTGGTCAAAATTTGCTGTGGACTCAGGAAGCGCAGCCGAAATTCTATTTGTTCAGTAAATGCATGGAACCTGGAGCTAGCGGAGACAAAGCTATTCCTCACCCCAACCCCAATCCTAATTCCAACAGCAACCCCAGTCTTGTGCACGTTTAATAGAACAGAGACAGTTTTTATTTGCAAGCGATGCCATCCAGTCTAATTTTTCGTGCAGTTCTAAAGGTGGCTCAGATGATCACTGTTGGTTACTATAGTAACCTTCAATCTACTCCAAGAGAGCCTGGTAGCCAAACAGCCCAAATAAGAGCAGGCATACGCAAGAGAAGTCCTGGGCCGCGGCTGCGTTATCCAATAACAAATCTGCGAGATGAAATACAAACCGTGTCAATTCGAGTTTTGTTTCAAATTCAAATATACAAATTCAAGATTTTCAGTATTCAGAACGTGAGCATGTTTTGTTTTCAAGGAGGATGTTTCCTTTCACTCTTGAAATGAGTGTTCCAAGCTGGCGTCATTCCTGAAATTTTATTCACACTTTAGACAAAAATTATGACAGAGTTATTGAGTGCTGCTATGGTATAAATCCACTACTGTTCTGTCATGTTTGATGCAAAATGAATAATGACAGATAATGAATAGTGAGGTTTCCGTCGGCTGATCGTTTACGAGAGGCGAAAGCTCGTGCCAGTTGCATCAGTAGAAAAAAGAACTGAGCAGGCGTTGCACACACTGAAGCAGTGCTAACAAGCCCCATATTGTTTCTGGGGGTAGCATTTTCAAGAACAAGAAGAATTGCTTCACCAAAACTAAGAAAACAAACCGCTTGAGAGGATTGGTTTGTTTAATCAATACAAGTGACCGGAAGTAAAAAAGAAGTCCAACATGGCGCTGAACTCTAAGCGTGCGCATTTGAGCCGCAAGTCCGATATTTTTGGCCTTTCAGATCAGCTCTTTCCAGAGTCGCTTGTTTCCCTACCGCTGGTCAAGGGAAGCGAACAATCCGGGAAAGTGACTGGTAAATAAATTACTAACCTATACAGGATCCCCTGTGTACTTCAATGTACCCCTCTGGGCATTTGGTACAATAATATGAACCAACTGTATTCTGACACCGATTGCTCCTGCAAGTCGCCCTTAAAGTATAACATTCGTCAATATCTGCAGCGCAAGCATTAACTATGTTATCTATTTAGTCAGTATAGGTCATATAGAGAGTTTTCATTCACGTGACTACCGGCCATATTGGTTTACTGAGACAAAAGAAAGTATTTGCTTAGAGATTCTGAGATTATCTCAAAGGTTTAGTTTGGAACACCAACATGGCCGCCGTTTCTTTGT
>JAEMWC010000492.1:455000-462500 GCA_016490735.1 Pachyseris speciosa
CAGCACCGAAACTGCTCTGGTTAACGTTTTTAATGATATAGCTATTGATATTGATAGAAACAGGGCTGTTATTTTGCTATTACTAGATCTATCAGCTGCCTTTGATACGGTCAATCACTCAATACTTTTGAACCGATTAGCTCATCGTTTTGGTTTACGTGGTGCAGCGTTGGCTTAGTTCAGATCATACCTGAGCGACAGATCTCACTTAGTCTGTATCAGGGGTGTAAGGTCAGCTACACGTTCCTTGTCGTACGGTGTGCCTCAGGGATCTGTGCTGGGACCAATACTGTACTTACTCTATGTTTCGCCACTCGGGGATATTGTGAGGCGATGCAGCATTTTTATGCTGACGATACCCAGTTGTATCTCTCTTTCAATTCCCTAAGTGCCGATGATCAGGTTAGCTCTGTCTCCCGGGTTGAATTTTGTGTGAGAGAAATCGACAACTGGATGACCCGCAGCAAACTTAAGCTAAATAGAGACAACACTGAATTGCTTGTCATTAGCTCTAGGTACCTCGCCCGTCCATCGTTAGACAGTATAGTAGTCGGGGATTATCGTGTGAGTAGTATACTATGTTGAAACTTAGCCGGATTACTGTCTTCCCCTGTCTTCCCTGTCTTCCTGCATACTACATGTAATAAAGTGTCTTCCTCCATACTAATGAAGTGTCTTCCTCCATACTAATGAGCGTCACTCTAGTTCAATAAAAACAATAGACCTGCCCAAACTTGCCCGATCTCTTTTAACCCTGATTGGTTCATGTAGAATGTATTACGTGTTCAAAATAAAAGCGGGTAGATTTCGAAAGCGCTATCGTTCTTGCAATCGCTTTGCTAAGGAAAAAAAAAGTCTAACTATCACCATTATTTTTCAGACATTTCTCCAAACATGCAAGTCGAATCAAGCGCTAATGTTGTAACTTAGTTGAAAGCATTAAAATACAGGAACTTATTTGTTGTGTGGCAACAAAACTGATCCATCTATTCGAGAAACCGCTTGGTTCTGACTGTTCTTTTATTAAGCGGTAGTTCCGTTCACACAACCAAAACACACACATGACAGAAATTTTAACCGAAAACTGCGTTCTCTTCTATCTCAATACTGAAAACCCCGATACTATCTGACCTCTCAGCTTTGGCGATGAGAGATGTGTGAGAAAAAATAAATTCTTAGCTAACTTTTCTTGTTTTCCGCTCCGTTAGTCACTAATTATTCAAACTAGTGATCCAAACTACCCGATATTTGCATACGAACTCTGCAGTAAAAAAGCCCATGGGACATCCTTGAAACCACTGCCATTCAACAACGACAATAGACGGCTTAAGTTGTTTGGAACGATCAATATAAACACGCGACTAATATGAATTACACGTTTTTTGAGTGACAAACATAAACTTCATTGCCTTTTCTCAGCGAATGCAAAAACAATACAGAAAGTGATTTTAAATGAATAAAAATACATTTATTGACAACGAAAGCTCCAACAACTACGAAATGCTTAGCACAAAATATCAGGAAATTAGGATGCATTCAATCGTCTCCATCTTCGCTCGGAGGATAGTTAGACTTTTTTTTTTCCTTAGCAAAGCGATTGCAAGAACGATAGCGCTTTCGAAATCTACCCGCTTTTATTTTGAACACGTAATACATTCTACATGAACCAATCAGGGTTAAAAGAGATCGGGCAAGTTTGGGCAGGTCTATTGTTTTTATTGAACTAGAGTGACGCTCATTAGTATGGAGGAAGACACTTCATTAGTATGGAGGAAGACACTTTATTACATGTAGTATGCAGGAAGACAGGGAAGACAGGGGAAGACAGTAATCCGGCTAAGTTTCAACATAGTATACTACTCGTGTGTGACCTTCAGTCTCGGCCAGGAACGTAGGAGTAGTCTTCGATCAAACGTTATCTCTAGAGAAACATGTAAACTCTGTTTGCAAATCTGCCCTGTTCCATCTGAGAAATATTGTTAAGATTCGTGGGTATTTGACGGTGGAGAACACAAACACCCTTATTCACGCGTTTGTGATCTGTCGTTTGGACAATTGTAACTCGCTGCTTGTAGGTTCCCCAAAGTACTTATGTCAAAAATTTCAACGTATTCAGAACTGTGCTGCGCGCCTTGTTGCTCAAATTCCTAGGGCTGCGCGTACCAGTCCTATTCTCCAGAAATTACATTGGTTGCCTGTTGAGCAGAGGGTTATATTTAAGGTTCTGTTACTTATTTATAAAGCACTAAATAACTTAGCTCCTGCGTATATCACTAACTTACTTGTGCGTTATGAACCATCAAGGAATCTAAAGTCAACCGACAAATATCTTTTACAAATACCTAAGATTCGCCTGAAAACTTATGGAGACAGGGCCTTTTCGGTCGCAGCCCCTAGGCCATGGAATGCCTTACCCATGGACATTAACCTTAGTCCGTCGGTTTCTGTTTTTAAGAAGAGACTAAAGACGCATCTTTTTAGAGCTACTTATAATTAATTCCTTGTGTATTTATCTTTCTATACATTTAAGTTTATCTTTTCTTCTGAATAGTTTTTAATTTTTGATTGTTAAGCGACATAGAGCTTTCTGTATATACCGCTATAGAAATAAAGTTGTTGTTATTATTATTATTATTATTATTATTATTATTATTATTATTATTAAGAGAGAATAACAGCAGTATTCACGTCAGACAACATACAACGCGAACAAACAGGCTAGACTTACCTGACTTACCACACTAGACTCGCTTTCGACGACAGCAACATCAATATAGATGATTTCGAAGAAAACAGGCACGTCAATTCTTCTCTCCGCGTTGTATGAAGGTGTTGTCGGCATGTGGGAAACAATGGCTGGCGTCCTGGCGAGCGAATCTGCTGTGATGAGCTGTATGCAAATTAGTGCCAGCTAGTACCTACTCCGCATGTGCCACAGCTGACATAGTCCCTTAAAGTGCTACTACGATCAGAAAATCACTTGTCTTTTTTCTTCAAATTTCGAAAGTGTGTTTGCTTAACACCCGACTCGCGAAATTTCAAGCTTTAATTTCAAGCAGAAGACTGTTTACTTTGAATGCAACTTTTTAATTTAACGGTCCGCCATTACTCACGTTCGTAACTGACCGATTAGGCCTCGGAGAGCTGGATCCAAGATAAAATGACGTCAGATGCTCACTGATTTAAAATTGCAGTGTGTGAATGCAGCTTATTAAGTATGCAAACCAGGAGTTTGAGAGTCTGAAAGCTCAAAATTCCCGTGCTGCATACTAAATCAGCCGGGTTTACACACACTGCTTTCTTACTCTTGTGAGCTTTTTTCGTCATTTTGTCCTCGATCCAGTTCTCTCAAGATTTTGAAGTTAGTAATGGCGGATCACTAATTAGAAATATTTCAGTCCAAATAATAAACGGATTTCCCCAAATTAAAGCTTGAAATTTCGCGAGTTGGTTGTTAAGCAAACACACTTTCGAAATTTGAAGAAAAAACACAAGTGATTTTCTGATCGTAGTAGCACTTTAAAAACTCATACGACAAATTATTAGTGCTTTGGTTAATCAAACAAGCATTATCATACTGATTTAGTACAAGCAAGCGACGCATATAATATTTGACTAATTCGTGTTTTATTCATGACAGAAACTCCGCACCTGTTATTAATGAGCTGGATTTACAAAATTTTAGCTCAAAAGCTAATTTTGGGCTCCAAATGCTAAATTACCTTTATCTTATCTTTATCTTTATCTAAGACGTCAGTTGTAAGAAATATTTCACTTACGCCTGATTCCTTCCAGCGTGAAGCATGTAAACTATTAAACACACTTGATAGTGTTGGTTACTGTTAATCTTGTTTAGCTCCCTGGTCGCTGTGACAGAGCGAGTTTCCGTCCAAGTTGTGCTAAAGGGAGCTTAAGCAACAACGACGGCAACGGCAACGAAAACGTCATTTCAAAAGCTAACTTCTTGCTTTTGTAATTCTTTGGCGATCGTTCCAATTTGGCTAACTTGGAAAATGCTGGCGAATTCACCAGGAGCTAACTTATTACGAGCGACGTCAAAGTCACGAGAAAGAAAGAAAATTTGCCGTCATGCGCTCACGTTCTCGAGAAAACATAAGCCGTTTTTGGTCATTCCACGCTCTTGTTTTGCAGAGGAAGGGAAGAAATGTACCAAAATGAATCATACGACGTTCTCGCTGCCGTTCCCTTCCTCGTTGCTTAAGCTCCGTTTGTACAAGCCATGCAAAAGTCAGGTTACATAGAAGATCGGTTGGTTCAGTCGGTAGAGCACCGGACTACCGTGCGGGAGGTCGCAGGTTCAAACCCCGGCTGGACCAACATTCAGGGTCTTAAAGAAAGAGGAGAAAGTGCTGCCTTTGTAATGACATCTAGGTAAACGGTCAGACTTGCTAGTCTTCTCGGATAAGGACAATAACCCGTAGGTCCCGTCTCACAGTACTTTCACTTAATCTGACTCTGTGGGACGTAAAAGAGCCACTAAGGACGTAACAAAACTCTGGCAATGACCACCCCTTAGTGTTTGTTCTAATTTAGATATTCACATTATCCCTGAAAAGCCCTGATAGGGAGAGGATAATAAAGTATGTATCTTTAATTTTTTGGTTTACAATTCTCCCTCCAGTTCGTCTGTTTCAAAGCCTTTGAGAAAAACAACGTTCATTAGAACTTCACCACTTCGGAGGGACGCTTATATATTTGAATGTGGCAAATTTAAGTTGTTTCTTTCGCGATCAGAATCATAAAACGTATGTTGCAGACCGCTAATTCAACTCCTTGGGGAGTTAGGACGATCTGGCAACCAAATACTACGTGTACGTGCGTATTTTTAATGATTAATGTGCGTGGCTTTACGATATAACTGCACTGTTCTGCGTACCATTACAATATCACATGATAAATAGCTAGGCGTTGCCATTTCAAATGCCTTGTCAAGGCTGTCTTGTTTTCTTAGGAATCACCGTAATATTCTTTCTTCGCAATAAAGGATCATCGGAATATGGAACCACAATATTTTTGCTGAATGAAAAACAAGCCACATCAATCTTATGCCGAAAACCATTCGTCACTGTGGTTCGAGTTAAAAAAGATTAATATTTCCACTGTGTTTATAGTCATTCTCGAATAAACTTCAACGTCGCTTTTAACACGTAAAATATACAAACAACCGAACAAACAAACCAAACAAACAATTGAAAAGCAAACAGTCAAAACAAACCGATCTTCGGCACGATTGCGTTTATGGGGAAAAGTTCATTGACTCATTCATCTTCGAGACTCAGTCTTGAAGTTCATCGCCGTAATAGTAATAATCACCAGTTAATAAACATGAATGTTTTAAATATCACGCATTAATCATCTTTAGCTATAGCAACATTACTTTCCTTCGTCTTCAAAACGAAAAATTGAGACAAACAGCACTTCGAAATTCTTATTCTTTTGTACTCTTTTTTATTCATGGCCGAAAGGTAAAAAGTTGCCACTAATAAATTCAGGACTCAGGCGGTAAACATAGCTACCAATTACACACCTGCAAAGACGTAATTTAGGGAACGGTTTAAAGCCACACGTATACCGTGTTTAAGAAAAATATATGTGTAGCACAAACGTATACCGTGTTTAAGAAAATTATATGTGTAGCACCTGTTACAAACAACTCAACATAAGTTTCTGCTAGTCTTGTAAACTATCTTTTTTAGGGAAAACAGTAAAGATTATTGTTTCATTTTTTCAGATCCTTAAATGCGATGCTGATATTAATAGTGTACATTACATGTTTGTTTCATCAGTGTTGCGATACGTTTAAAGGTCGCCAAAAGCATAAATTAGTCTTTTTGTATTCAGTAACTCATATGACAAATAATTAGTACTTTGGTTAACAATAAAGCCTTGTTATTTTGTAAATTGAAGCCGCGTGCGATGAAAATAATATAAAAAATTAGTCTTTTTGTATTCAGTAACTCATATGACAAATAATTGAAGGGCTGGGGGCATAAACTGCCTATGTAGAGTTTTAGGTGTTTTTTTTTTTTTTGCATACGTTATTTCTCGAAAACGAAAAAGAAATCAGTAAAAAAAAATACGGGACAATGTTTTTGAATCAAAATGCAGTTCACATGCAAAAATTTGGACAAATCCAAGCGAACTAAAAAAACGGCCGAAAATTCCACATAGGCAGTTTATGCCCCCAGCCCTTCAATTAGAACCTTGGTTAACAATAAAGCCTTGTTATTTTGTAAATTGAAGGCGCGTGCGATGCAAACAATATATGTGGGTTATTGGCCAAGCGTGAGGTCAAGATGGTGGGATATTGGCCAAGTTATTTTTTTACGTGTTTATGGACCGTGACGAAGTCGAGGTCCATAAACACGCAGACAAAAGAACGCAGCCAATATACCGCCACCTTGACCGAACAAGCTTAGTCAATAAAGGATTTTTTATATGACTCAAAGGATGCCATTAAAAGACAGAAAAACGAGGGACGAACTTGAGCTATCCCGAGCGGTCAAGATGGCTCCGTCTTGACCTCGCGGGTAGCCAATCACGGCAGGAGAATTGATTCAACTTGACCGCTGAAAGAGCCAGTCATAAAATTAAAAAATTTGTACCTTGGTTAAATAAAGCCTTGTTATTTTGTAAATTGAAGTCGCGTGCGATACATATAATATATAAGGAAATCGTGTTTTATTGATACGAAGTTGTGTAATTGTTATTAATAAGTAATTTACAATTTAAAAATGCACGCTAACAGGTGATTTAGCTACCTTCTTCATTGACTCCGAAGTTCTTCGTCAATGTTAAATTTGAATAACAATTTCACTCACGGCATATTTACTGACACGAAGCGTTAAACTAATAAATAGACAACAGGGTGCTTTAAGATATTGTGGGCGTTGTATCAGTATAAAACTACGCTATCCGAGTGTAGAATACAAAGTTGTTTAATCACGTAACTGAGAAGTGATAAGCATGGCGGTGAAAATTCTTATCACGTTCCTGGCTTTTTTAATGTTGGTCACCATCTTTGGTAAAAGTCAGGGTTCACGTCCTCCTGCATCGTACTGGAGATGTTTGTACATCCCCTGCAAGCGTCAGGTTAGCGAAAATCGAGTTTCCCTCGGCAGTTTCCAAGGTTCTCGCTATGTACGATAAAGACCAATGACTAATGCAGGACCACTGCTAATTTTCGCTGTCAAAATCCGGCGATGAACTTCGTGGACAGTTAACCAAACAATTAAAATCAGATACCTTAAACATCAGGTTATTTAAAAGGTAAAACCGCGCGAAAAATGGTCCGTTTAGTGATGTGCTCCGTCGTAAAAAGTTAATGATTACAACGCCCTTCTGGAAAAATACATATCGACGCGTAACAAGAATTTTTTCTGAGGTATTTTTGCAAATTGAAGGCGTTGTTACTGGAAAATTAAGACAAAAAAGATGCATTGTCTTTGCACGTTTTTAATCAACTAAGTAGCAATATTT
>JAEMWC010000492.1:467500-477500 GCA_016490735.1 Pachyseris speciosa
GGTAGCCAAACAGCCCAAATAAGAGCAGGCATACGCAAGAGAAGTCCTGGGCCGCGGCTGCGTTATCCAATAACAAATCTGCGAGATGAAATACAAACCGTGTCAATTCGAGTTTTGTTTCAAATTCAAATATACAAATTCAAGATTTTCAGTATTCAGAACGTGAACATGTTTTGTTTTCAAGGAGGATGTTTCCTTTCACTCTTGAAATGAGTGTTCCAAGCTGGCGTCATTCCTGAAATTTAATTCACACTTTAGACAAAAATTATGACAGATGTTAAAAAATATAAACTTTGACTTTATTGAGTGCTGCTATGGTATAAATCCACTACTGTTCTGTCATGTTTGATGCAAAATGAATAATGACAGATAATGAATAGTGAGGTTTCCGTCGGCTGATCGTTTACGAGAGGCGAAAGCTCGTGCCAGTTGCATCAGTAGAAAAAAGAACTGAGCAGGCGTAATATTTAATTTGCACACACTGAAGCAGTGCTAACAAGCCCCATATTGTTTCTGGGGGTAGCTTTTTAAAGAACAAGAAGAATTGCTTCACCAAAACTAAGAAAACAAACCGCTTGAGAGGATTGGTTTGTTTAATCAATACAAGTGACCGGAAGTAAAACAGAAGTCCAACATGGCGCTGAACTCTAAGCGTGCGCATTTGAGCCGCAAGTCCGATATTTTTGGCCTTTCAGATTAGATCTTTCCAGAGTCGCTTGTTTCCCTACCGCTGGTCAAGGGAAGCGAACAATCCGGGAAAGTGACTGGTAAATAAATTACTAACCTATCCAGGATCCCCTGTGTCCTTCAGTGTACCCCTCTGGGCATTTGGTACAATAATATGAACCAACTGTATTCTGACACCGATTGCTCCTGCAAGTCGCCCTTAAAGTATGACATTCGTCAATATCTGCAGCGCAAGCATTAACTATGTTATCTATTTATTCAGTATAGGTCATATAGAGAGTTTTCATTCACGTGACTACCGGCCATATTGGTTTACTGAGACAAAAGAAAGTATTTGCTTAGAGATTCTGAGATTATCTCAAAGGTTTAGTTTGGAACACCAACATGGCCGCCGTTTCTTTGTTTTGGAACACCAACATGGCCACCGTGACGTCATGTGAAAACGCTGTATACCTTATTTTTAATTGATTTTCGCCGCTTCCAAGAAAATCGCGCGATTTAACAGTTGCTATAAAGAAAATCGCGAACATATCAATAAAACAATACATTGCGACCTCTATTAAGCGGCCACCCTCCATTAAATGGCCACTTTCTAAAGTCCCAACAACCAAAATTCTGTATTCGATACCTCTATTCAACGGTCACCTCTATTAAGCGGCCGCGGACACCTCTTTGCTGTTGCAAGGTTATTATTTATTGCTTTTTTACCTCTATTAAGCGGCCAGTAAATTATCTTTTCAAGTGAAATGGTGACAGGAAGACGACAATAGGAATAAGTGATAACTGATAACAACAATTCCTGCAGTTTAATCTCTACCGTAATGACAAGCCACAAGCCGAAAAATGTGTACACGTGCAAATACTTCCAGTGCTAAAAGCATCCATTGTTCTGTGTTCTATTACAAGTCTAAAAAAATCCTTACTGCTCACGTTTTGTTTTTAGCCATCGAATAGAGAACTCGCCTCCTGTGAAACAATACTCGAATGGGGTTTCTACACCGTAGCCGGCCCCTCTGTTTACACGCTTGCCTTTCACAACTCCTCTTTCCTTGTTTGTTGCTCTGTTGAGAAAGTTTGTAATCCATAAGGTCATAAGCTTGGGAACATGTCCAAGAACTGTTTCATTTTTGAATGTAACTTCGCATATGTACAGTTTCAACTGATAAGCATTTTGCTCAGTGTATAAAGAGTCAATAAATTACGTTGACTTGCCATTTCTACCCTATTGATAATGTACCTCTATTAAACGGCCAACCTCTATTAAGCGGCCAGTTTTCAAAGTCTCGAGGGTGGCTTCTTAATAGAGGTAGCACTGTACAATATTACAGTTTTTATTGAACGTATCAATTAAACAATACAATATTACAGTTAGTGAATTTAAGTCTAGAACCGGTTGCTATTGCACAGGTGCCTGCTATTGCAATAACTTTTTCGTGTGTCGTATTCATAGCGATTTTGTAGCGGTTTCTTTTGTCTTTGTTACCAAGCTGCTGGAACAGTTTGTAAAAAGAAATGACGAAATCGCAAAATTAAATACGCCTCGGCGGTTTTGTTGCCCAAATTGCGAAATGCTCCAACAGATTTTCAACGAAATTAAGTACGCAAGAAAATTAGTAAGAACAAGGTAGCATATCGTCCTTATCCGAGAAGACTAGAAATTCTAACCATTTGCAGATGTCATTACAAAGAAACACTTTCTCCTCAATTATTTAAAGACCCTGAGTGTTGGTCCGGCCGGGGTTTGAACCCGCGACCTTCCACACGGTAGTCCGGTGCTCTACCAACTGAGCTAACCGGTCGGAGGTTAGCATTGGGTGATGACTGCAGGGTGTCATTGTACTCACCTACACACTTGTGTTCTTTTGGCATTTTAAACCCTTTAAGCACCTGCAAACTGGGTGGTTCGGAAGGAAAGGATCAGCAATGCATGTAGCATGCACTCCACCTGGATGAATTAACAGGGCTTGATCAACTGTTAGCTCGGAGAACCTAATGAAATGTTGCTCAGCCATCCCATTCCAGGAAAAGCCGGCTTCTTGCTGCAGAGATCGAAGTTAGCGTACAACTCTAAGGATGAAGACTTTGCTTACCTGCCTTAGTTACTCGTTTTCAGCGACTCCCGCCCTATTATTTGGTATCCCTGTTCCACTTCAGGTGAACTGCCAACACCAGTTCATGCTTGTGGCCCTCCTAAGTCACCTACTCCCTGAGACCCTGACCCTTGGCCTCCTTCAATAATAATAATAATAATAATAATAATAATAATAATAATAATAATTTTATTTATATAGCGCTAAAATCCAATAATTGTCCAAAGCGCTACCTAATTACAAAATGGAATATAAAAATCTACAATATACAATATAATGTAAATATAGCCTAATTTATCTACTATATAAATCAAAAACATCTTAAAACAAAAGGAATCTCATAACCTATACGCTAACTTAAATAAAAATGTTTTAAGGAATCGCTTAAAAGTTGCCACTGAAGCACACTGCTCAGTCCCTTTCCTTCAACTCCCTTGATTACTCTGCTCACCTCTACCGGCAGAAATTTCCATTCCCTGTAAAATTGTTTTGGCAGACGCACTTTCCAAGAAAACACTTCGCCAATCAATGGCAATTACTTTGGACTTTGCACTTAACATTATCTTTTTGTATTATTAAAGGCCCTATATCATCCAACGCGCGTGCGCGAGGTGGTCAGCAGCTTTTGAAAACGTTGGCCCAACTTTTTCAAATCCTGTCGAAGGTTCCAAGTAGCCGATTTCATCTGTTTTGAATCGCGTTAATCTTGAGGAAAATTGAGAACGTTTTTGTTCACAATCAGTCTTAAGTAAACACTGACGGTGTTTGTAGCAATTTTTTTTTTTTGAGATTTGGCTTTGGAAGAATTATTTTCGTGGAATAGTGATGTCTTCTAGTGGCAGTCGTGGTGCTGGCAGCGGACGAAAGAGAATTTTACGACCGCAACGCCATCAGACGCAAAGTTTGGGAACGTGGACCTAGGAGGATTTGGCTGGATTGTTTAATTTATTCTTCTCGGGTCTCGGCGAAATTAAAGTGCAGTTATTCCACCGATTCCAAGTTCGCGGGACAGCTTCTTCGATGCTTTGCATTTGATGAGATATTCAAGCTTAGCGGTTTGTTTTGACATGACTTTTTCTTCGTGCCACAAGTACATAAATTGGTGCAATGCACTTTTGCAGTTTTACAGGGACAACCATTGGTTTTTGAGGTAGTTTTTCGAGAACAGGTATTCTTGCAGTTACAAGAATCGGCCTAAAAACCAAAGGAAAACAAATTAAGTCACTGTCATCTAAAGTGTTTCCCGCAATCGATCCGCAATCGGTGATCCGCAAACTTGCATTGCTGAATCCTCTACTGGAGAAACGCCACCTTGACTCTGAAATTTATGCTAATTTTCGTCCTATTTCAAATCTGACTTTTGTCTCTAAACGCACTGAAAAGGTGGTAGCGTCGCAATTGATCGAACATGTCAGTAGTTTAGACGAGATCATGCAGTCAGCTTACAAACAATTTCACAGCACCGAAACTGCTCTGGTTAAAGTTTTTGATGATATAGCTATTGATATAGATAGAAACAGGGCTGTTATTTTGCTATTACTAGATCTATCAGCTGCCTTTGATACGGTCAATCACTCAATACTTTTGAACCGATTAGCTCATCGTTTTGGTTTACGTGGTGCAGCATTGGCTTGGTTCAGATAATACCTGAGCGACAGATCTCACTTTGTCTGTATCAGTGGTGTAAGGTCAGCTACACGTTCCTTGTCGTGCTGTGTGCCTCAGGGATCTGTGCTGGGACCAATACTGTACTTTATGTTTCGCCACTCGGGGATATTCTGAGGCGATGCAACATGAGTTTTCCTGATTTTTATGCTGACGATACCCAGTTGTATCTCTCTTTCAATTCCCTAAGTGCCGATGATCAGGTTAGCTCTGTCTCCCGGGTTGAATTTTGTGTGAGAGAAATCGACAACTGGATGATCCGCAACAAACTTAAGCTAAATAGAGACAACACTGAATTGCTTGTCATTAGCTCTAGGTACCTCGCCCGTCCATCGTTAGACAGTATAGTAGTCGGGGATTATCGGGGTGTCCTTCAGTCTCGGCCAGGAACGTATGAGTAGTCTTCGATCAAACGTTAGCTCTAGAGAAACATGTAAACTCTGTTTGCAAATCTGCCCTGTTCCATCTGAGAAATATTGTAAGATTCGCGAGTATTTGACGGTGGAGAACACAAACACCCTTATTCACGCGTTTGTGATCTGTCGTTTGGACAATTGTAACTCGCTGCTTGTAGGTTCCCCAAAGTACTTATGTCAAAAATTTCAACGTATTCAGAATTGTGCTGCGCGCCTTGTTTCTCAATTGCCTAGGACTACGCGTAGGGTAATTCGCCTAGAGTAATTCGCCTAGGGTTTGCGGCGTCGATTAAAGAGTGCACTCGGATTTTCGGAACTAAAACGTGGCCTAAAAGATTCGCAATTGGGAAATCATAGCCCCTGAGGTTTTCGGAAAGGTCATAATTTCTGTTTTTGACAGTCAAAAACGTCAGCTAGCAGTTTCGGAAAGAAAACAGTTCCCTAGAAAGTTCGTGGAAAGTTCATTTCAGCTTGCATTTTCTCAAAGGAAGATTTTGTTCCCTAACATTTTCCGACAATTAAAACTTCAGCTAGGGAATCCGAACAGATCAACTTCTTCTAGTTTATGAAAACATCACTTTAAAGAGACTTCAAACACCATAAGGTACTTAAAAATGCCTTTCTACAGCTTTTGGTTGATTTGGCTCGTTGGGTGCCCCTGACTTACCACACTAGACTGGCTTTCGACGACAGCAACATCAATTTCCATGATTTCGAAGAAAACAGGAACGTAAATTCTTCTCTCCGCGTTGTATGAACGCGTTGTCGGCATGTGGGAAACAATGGCGGGCGTCCGGGCGAGCGAATCTGCTGCGATGACTTGTATGCAAATTAGTGCCAGCTAGTACCTACTCCTCATGTGCCACAGCTGACATAGTCCCTTAAAGTGCTACTACGATCAGAAAATCACTTGTCTTTTTTCTTCAAATTTCGAAAGTGTGTTTGCTTAACACCCGACTCGCGAAATTTCAAGCTTTAATTTCAAGCAGAAGCCTTTTTACTTGTAATGCAACTTTTTAATTTAACGGTCCGCCATTACTCACGTTCGTAACTGACCGATTAGGCCTCGGAGAGCTGGATCCAAGATAAAATGACGTCATATGCTCACTGATTTAAAATTGCAGTGTGTGAATGCGGCTTATTAAGTATGCTAAACACGAGTTTGAGAGTCTGAAAGCTCAAAATTCCCGTGCTGCATACTAAATCAGCCGGGTTTACACACACTGCATTCTTAGTCTTGTGAGCTTTTTACGTCATTTTGTCCTCGATCCAGTTCTCTCAAGATTTTGAAGTTAGTAATGGCGGATCACTAAATAGAAATATTTCAGTCCAAGTAATAAACGGATTTCCCCAAATTAAAGCTTGACATTTCGCGAGTCGGTTGTTAAGCAAACACACTTTAGAAATTTGAAGAAAAATTTACAAGTGATTTTCTGATCGTAGTAGCACCTTAAAAACTCATACGACAAATTATTGGTGCTTTGGTTAATCAAACAAACATTATCACACTGACTTAGTACAAGCAAGCGACGCATATAATATTGGACTAATTCGTGTTTTATTCATGACAGAAACTCCGCACCTGTTATTAATGAGCTGGATTTACAAAATTTTAGCTCAAAAGCTAATTTTGGGCTCCAAATGCTGAATTACCTTTATCTTCGGAAGACGTCGATTGTAAGAAAAATTTCACTTACGCCTAATTCCTTCCAGCGTGAAGCATGTAAACTATTAAACACACTTGATAGTGTTGGTTACTGTTAATCTTGTTTAGCTCCCTGGTCGCTGTGACAGCGCGAGTTCCCGTCCAAGTTGTGCTATAGGGAGCTTAAGCAACAACGACGGCAACGGCAACGAAAACGTCATTTCAAAAGCTAACTTCTTGCTTTTCTAATTCTTTAGCGATCGTTCCAATTTGTCTAACTTGGAAAATGCTGGCGAATTCACCAGGAGCTAACTTACTACGAGCGACGTCAAAGTCACGAGAAAGAAAGAAAATTTGCCGTCATGCGCTCACGTTCTCGAGAAAACATAAGTCGTTTTGGGTCATTTCACGTTGTTGTTTTGCAGAGGAAGGGAAGAAATGTACCAAAATGTACCATACGACGTTCTCGCTGTCGTTCCCGTCCTCATTGCTTAAGCTCCGTTTGTACAAGCCATGCAAAAGTCAGGTTACATAGAAGATCGGTTGGTTCAGTTGGTAGAGCACCGGACTACCGTGCGGGAGATCGCAGGTTCAAACCCCGGCTGGACCAACATTCAGGGTGTTAAAGAAAGAGGAGAAAGTGCTGCCTTTGTAATGACATCTAGGTAAATGGTGAGACTTCTCGGAGAACGACAATAACCCGTAGGTCCCGTCTCACAGTACTTTCACTTAATTTGACTCTGTGGGACGTAAAAGAGCCACTAAGGACGTAACAAAACTATGGCAATGACCACCCCTTAGTGTTTGTTCTAATTTAGATATTCACATTATCCCTGAAAAGCCCTGATAGGGAGAGGATAATTAAGTATGTATCTTTAATTTTTTGGTTTACAATTCTCCCTCCAGTTCGTCTATGTTTCAAAGCCTTTGAGAAAAACAACGTTCATTAGAACTTCACCACTTCGGAGGGACGCTTATATATTTGAATGTGGGAAATTTAAGTTTAAGTAAGAAACTATGTCAGCTGGGGCACATGCGCAGTAGGGACCGGCTGCCACTAATTTGCATACATTTCATCACAACAGTCTCGCTCGCCCGGACGCCAGCCACTATTTCCTACGTGTCGATAACACTTTCATACAACGCGTTGCAGACCGCTAATTCAACTCCTTGGGGAATTAGGACGATCTGGCAACCAAATACTACGTGTATGTGCGTATTTTTAATGATTAATGTGCGTGGCTTTACGATATAACTGCACTGTTCTGCGTACCATTATAATATCACATGATAAATAGCTAGGGCGTTGCCATTTGAAATGCCTTGTCAAGGCTGTCTTGTTTTCTTAGGAATCACCGTAATATTCTTTCTTCGCAATAAAGGATCATCGGAATATGGAACCACAATAGTTTTTGCTGAATGAAAAACAAGCCACACCAATCCTATGAAAACCATTCGTCACTGTGGCTCGAGTTAAAAAAGATTAATATTTCCACTGTGTTTATAGTCATTCTCGAACAAACTTCAACGTCGTTTTTAACACGTAAAATCTACAAACAACCGAACAAACAAACCAAACAAACAATTGAAAAGCAAAGAGTCAAAACAAACCGATCTTCGGCACGATTGCGTTTATGGGTAAAAGTTCATTGACTCATTCATCTTCGAGACTCAGTCTTGAAGTTCATCGGCGTACTAGTAATAATCACCAGTTAATAAACATGAATGTTTTAAATATCACGCATTAATCATCTTTATCTATATCTTCAAAACGAAAAATTGAGACAAACGGCACTTCGAAATTCTTATTCTTTTGTACTCTTTTTTATTCATAGCCGAAAGGTAAAATGTTGCCACTAATAAATTCAGGACTCAGGCGGTAAACATAGCTACCAATTACACACCTGCAAAGATGTAATTTAGGGAACTTTTTCCAGCCAAACGTATACCGTGTTTAAGAAAATTATAGCACCTGTTACAAACAACTCAACGTAAGTTTCTGTTAGTTCTGTAAACTATCTTTTTTAGGGAAAACAGTAAAGATTATTGTTTCATTTTTTCAGATCCTTAAATGCGATGTTGATATTAATAGTGTACATTACATGTTTGTTTCATCAGTGTTGCGATACGTTTAAAGGTCGCCAAAAGCATAAATTAGTCTTTTTGTATTCAGTAACTCATATGACAAATAATTAGTACTTTGGTTAACAATAAAGCCTTGTTATTTTGTAAACTGAAGCCGCGTGCGATGCAAATAATATAAAAAATTAGTCTTTTTGTATTGGGTAACTCATATGACAAATAATTAGAACCTTGGTTAAATATAGAGCCTTGTTATTTTGTAAATTGAAGGCGCGTGCGATGCAAATAATAAATATGGGTTATTGGCCAAGCGTGAGGTCAAGATGGCGGGATATTGGCCAAGTTATTTTTTTACGTGTTTATGGACCGAGACGAAGTCGAGGTCCATAAACACGCAAAAAAAAGAACGTGGCCAATATCCCGCCACCTTGACCGAACAAGCTTAGTCAATAAAGGATTTATTATATGACTCAAAGGACGCCATTAAAAGACAGTAAAACGCGCGACGAACTAGCTATCCCGTGCGGTCAAGATGGCTCCGTCTTGACCTCGCGGGTAGCCAATCACGCCAGAAGAATTGATTCAACTTGACCGCTGAAAGAGCCAGTCATAAAATAAAAAAAATTTGTACCTTGGTTAAATAAAGCCTTGTTATTTTGTAAATTGAAGTCGCGTGCGATACATATAATAGATAAGAAAATCGTGTTTTATTGATACGAAGTTGTGTAATTGTTATTAATAAGTAATTTATAATTTAAAATGCACGCTAAAACGTGATTTAGCTACCTTCTTCATTGACTCGGAAGTTCTTCGTCAATGTTAAATTTGAATAACAATTTCACTCACGGCATATTTACTGACACGAAGCGTTAAACTAATAAATAGACAACAGGGTGCTTTAAGATATTGTGAGCGTTGTGTCAGTATAAAACTACGCTGTCCGACGGTGTAGAATACAAAGTTGTTTCATCACGTAACTGAGAAGTGATAAGCATGGCGGTGAAAATTCTTATCACGTTCCTGGCTTTTTTAATGTTGGTCACCATCTTTGGTAAAAGTCATGGTTCGCGTCCTCCTGCATCGTCCTGGAGATGTTTGTACATCCCCTGCAAGCGTCAGGTTAGCGAAAATCGAGTTTCCCTCGGCAGTTTGCAAGGTTCTCGCTATGTACGATAAAGACCAATGACTAATGCAGGACCACTGCTAATTTTTGCTGTCAAAATCTGGCGATGAACTTCGTGGACAGTTTACCAAAAAATTAAAATCAGATACCTTAAACATCAGGTTATTTAAAAGGTAAAACCGCGCGAAAAATGGTCCGTTTAGTGATGTGCTCTGTCGTAAAAAAATTAATGATTAGAACGCCCTTCTGGAAAAATACATATCGACGCGTAACAAGAATTTTTTCTGAGGTA
>JAEMWC010000492.1:482500-575000 GCA_016490735.1 Pachyseris speciosa
ACTTTGTGGATCTTCTGGGCTGGATAAACTTCCGAATCATATCGCAAGTCGATCTGTAAACACATGTCAACACAACCACCACAGGACACCCAACAAGCACTTGACGTCATCCAGTGGCATCCCTGATCGCACCCTGTGGTCTTACATAGTTCAAGTGCAGATAGCTCGTCTAACGGTCCGTTGGACCCGTTTATATGACAAAATATAAGGAAAACGATTTTAGTACAGTCAAGTCAGTCATTGTTAAGAAATTGCGCAGGTTGTCTTTCGACTTCACTGGTGACAAACTCGCCTTACGCATGAACTCATCGTTTTAAAGATTATTTCTTTGAAAAATAAACACTCCATTTTAAAGATTCCCCATTCACCATTCCTTTTACTAAAGAGTTCCCAGACATTTTGGGATGATCACAGACTTAAGAGAAACTCTCAGGTGTTTAGTGAGATTAGTAATTGCTTTTTAATCAGTACTGACACTAAATAGAACAAAAATATATTTCTTTATTCTAAACAAGGTAAGCCATTATTGCTCATAAGTATCCATTCAAAACATTATTACCGTAAAAGCTCTATTAAGGCCTCCGTCTCTATTACCCCCCCCCCCCCTCTAATTAGTCCCCCCGTTTGGTGGTCGGTTTTTGTAATAAGCCCCCTCTCTATAATAAGCCCCCCTCCTCTTTGGGACATGAGATTTTGTAATTAGTCCCTCCTATTCCTCTTACGAAATCCACATTTATGACGCCCAGTTGGTTTGTGTTTAAACAAATATACGCTCAGTCACATAATACTGTTTTCTGCACAAAATTTTGTTTGCTGTATTAAATAATAAAGTTTCACTGCATTTGTTTGAGCTGGGTACAAAAACTATTTAAAGACGAAAACGAAGGGTTTAAGATTTGAAATAAGCCCCCCTCTCTAATAGCCCCCCACCCCATACTCCGTCAATGAGCAATGAGTCCTGAAATTAAATAAGTCCCCGGGGGCTTAATAGACCTTTTACACCTGAGAGAGCACCCTGTATAAATATTGTTATAAATAAATTAATTACGGTATACATACATTTGTAATTCACCTAAATAATGCAATGTGCCTTGAGAATTGTAATAAACGTCATTATTAATAATAAGACAATTAAGATTTCAAAATAAAGAGAATGATATATATACTATGCAACAGTTCAGTTTAACACGTGCACGACTTAACCAATGCGTCCAGCAAGTCTATATATGGCTTCTTCCGTTTCTGCTTTATATTATTTGAAGTGTCAAGTTCGTAGTGCTTGCAGATGTCCTGTAACATTGCTATCGAGAACTTTGAAAGCTTTGATGTGGCGGCCATTTCGCAGATGGATTCATATGTGATTGGGTGTTTGATTGAGATATCATTAATTACCTCTTGACGCATCTCCTCAAGGTCCTTCTCGGCCATGGCAGACAGCAAGTCGTCATGGTGATCATCATCAGCGAGGTTCGAGGTTGATGAAACCTGTATGGATTTCTTGGCGGCCAGACGGGAAAAGAAGCTAGTAATCTGCAGTGATGTCAGGTATTCATCAGACTGGAAGAGAAACGATCCATAAGCATTGCGTGGTTTTCTCATTGACTTTGACACTTCGCTTCCATCTGCTTTTTGCCCTGTTTTCTCACCCAAAAGAAAGAGGTTGATGAGGTAATTCTTTTGCTTTTCACTTAATCGTCGTCTGCTTGTAGTAGTATGCTTAAGCGCCCATCCCGTTTTTGAAAGGGGCACATCCGCTGATTCTTCAGAAATGATCGCCTCAACATGTTGTTCGATGGATGCAGCCCCACTTTATATATTTTCAGCATAGCGTAGCATTGCCTTGTCAAGTAAGGAATCTCTCTCAAGGGTGTACTTGTGTCTGTCTCCATCTAGATGCTTCTGAAGGGATGAGAACCTTTGGAAGGTTTTCACACATCCATCTTCAGGGCAAGTGAAAAGCGTATCATCGTCTGTTTCACTGCTGTCCTCAGGGGACGAGGTTGTCCTGTCGTTGCGTTTAGTGACATGGCGTTGCCTTGGCTTGACTTCAGAGAACCAGAGATCAGTACTGGGGATGTCGCTTGTCTTGTTAAGAGTTGGCAGCTCAGTCATTTCTTTAAGAGGAAAGTCGCTATAAGGAACATCTTTACCATCTCCAACGTCATAAGCTCTCCAAACCTTCATCTCCTCTGCCTTGAACTGGATGTCATTGATAAGGCTGACACCTTCCCATTTTGGAAAATGATCAGTTTTCGGAATGGTTAGGGGACCACAGAGTATAGTAGCAACACCACGTACACCACCATTGGACTCCATTGCTAATTTCATGTCTTCTGCATTTGAGATGTCGTGACCAGAGTTGAGGTATGATCGCATGTGGTTCTTTATAGTAGCAGCTTTACGATCACATGGTCCTTTCCCACCTTGGGGATCTGAGAAATCCATTCGCATGCTGATATTGTGCTTTACGGAGAATTGTCGCACTCCAAGGATGGTGGCAGCGCTGTGATAGCATCCTGCATTGTCCTGTCTTAAGCTCACCGATTTCAACTCAGGCATTGCACTCTTCAGCTTTTCGATGACATCATCGATGACGGCCAACACAAACAGGCTGTCTTGGTTACTCTTCTGAAACACATGGACAAGAGTCAGGGTCTGCAGGGTCTTGCCAGCAAGCTTCCTCATTGCCACACTAACATGCCATGAGAGACCTCGCTTGCCAAACCAGTCTGCCTGGCTCTCTCTGTATTTTCTTGGGATGAATTTCATGCCCAGTCTAGGACAACTAGTACAGAGCTGTCATCTAAGGCGTTCAGGATGTCAAGGCGGGCCTCATCTTGGTTGAGGGAACGTAATATGTGTGCCTTCCAAGCCCCGATGTTCTTCTTGGACTGCGCCACCACGAACTTCATTTCTTCTTTGTCTTCGTGAGGAATCCTAGCCTTTTCTAGCTGGAACTCTACCTCTTGAATAACAATCGGAAACAGGCTGCATCTATCACAAACTAGATCATGCTGATGATTACATTTGGTGGTAAAATCAGTGTCCTCAGCAAGACTAAGGGCATAACTCCTGCAATGGTCTGGACACGTGAGCCTGACGATACATGGACCTGAAATGAGACACAAACATCACATAATCACGCCAGATAAAGATTTCATGTGCTAAGACTCACTCATTTGTACGACAACACACTTCGAAATTTTTTGCAGTATCTCGAGTAGGAAAAAGAACACAAACTAAATCATGTCAATATGAAACATCGTGTCCTTTTATGGACACCACGTTGATAGTTGCTTATCGTTTACATAATAAGCAAACTGGAGTGTAAAAGCGCGCATTACTTGAAAAGGGCGCTCACTAATGCGAACTCGTCAAAACATCTTCTAATCATCATCACCACAAGGCTTCTTGTCAGGTAGTTATAGAAAATACTTTGAAAGATTACTGACCTTATAATCGCCTTTCAAGTAACGTTTTGCCAGTTTCAGCTTTCTAATTTGTTCCCTTGACCATGACAGACCAAGTTTATAGACGTCGCCTAGCTTATCCACAACTGCAATCATGTCGTCAAATGCTTTTCCGCCTTCTGCTGAGAAGTAGTCTAGGCCCTGAAGTGAAGTGCGGATGGAGGCAGGACAAACATCTAGTATCCTGCAAAGACTACTGCGGCTCAAAGGTGAACTGAATCCTGTCTCCATACGGTAACTCTGATACTGCTTCACAATCTGTTCTGGGATGGAGGTTCGAAGGACGTTTGGGATCTTTATTTCAGTGGTAGAGAGCTTCAAGGTTTTCTCCCCGAACGGCAGGTCTTGTACTACTCTTACACTCGTAATGAATGCCAAGAAATGGTCGAGCTTATCCAGAGGTACTTTTATTCTGGCATGCTTTTGGAGAGGAAGTTCAGCGCCTCTGCCATGGAGCAACAGGTGATGTCTTGCAATGCTGTATCTATAGCGATTTATATCTGGAATCCACTTTTGAATGGTTTTGAAGCTGACCTTATCAGCAAAGATGGAAAGAATTTGCCTGCGGCTGTTCCAGTGACTGGCATTCTCGTAACATTCTTCTAAGGTTCTAACAGCGAACAATCCATGTCCTCATCGTCATCCAATTGGCTTTCTTTTATGGCTCTTAATAGCATCTCAGAATTATTCGGCGCAATTTCCTCGAGGGTGGCGACAACAACCTGCCTGGCTTTCCTCAAATAGTGCCTCTTGGTCCGTTCTGCAGCTTTATCCCATGACGTCTTCATTGAGGTTCGCACTGGACTGATATCTCTGGCAGCAAGAAAGCAATTGAGCTTATCCTTGCGAGTAGATGGTTCTTGAGCGCCCCCCTGAGATTGGCTGGTTATTGACAGGTCGGAAGCTTGGGACATAGCAGAAGGTGAGAAGAGTGTTGTTGACACTACGCTCATTGGGGTATCTGGCATACGCTGATATTGTGGGGATTTGAACGAAACTTCAGGAGAGTCGTCCTGAAATATAACGTTTGAATTGTTAGTATGTCAAATTAATAATGCACCACGGGGGATGGGGGAACTCCCTTATATGCGCTATATAGGTATGTACGGCCCCAAAGAGTATGGTTTTGTAGCAGTTTTGGTCTGAAATAGGGTATCGATTTTGACCATTTTGATCTGAAATACGGTATGGTTTGTGCACTCTAGTCTTGAATTGGGTATGCTACTTCTTCATCATTAGGCCATAACACCATCAACAAAAGCCCTTCTCAAATTATGTTTACGCCAACCGTGTACGTGAAATAGGTCTGAAATAAGGTATCAAATTTTTGATCAGGTCTGAAATAGGGTAGGGAAAATCGCAGATTTTACTCTGAAATAGGGTAAGGGTTTCAGGAAGCAGGTCGCACACCCCCACCCAATTTTTCTGAGAGTACCCCCCGGAAAATTACCCTATTTATGTGATCTCAGCACAGTCGGCTCAACTCGTTATTTTAAAAAAATATGACTTTTATTTTGTGTGTGGAATTCTAACGAAATAAACCGTGTGCTTTGGGAATCCTGTGGTTATGGATTCCTGTGCTGTAATGTACGTATGTAGAAGGTAAACTTAGTGTACCACGAAAGTACAGGAAGCCAGAAAATAAGGAGTTGAACCGCCGTGATCTCAGAAACGTATTTTCTCAACAGTAAATATTGGGAGCATAACATACACGCAATGTCATTGTCTTTAACTGCACTTCCAAATCATCAACTTCTGTTGTGGGACTGGTGGGTGTATAAAGCGTCTTCATTTTATCTCGGCATGACCTGCATAACGCAACACACGTTACAGAATAAGAATAGAACGACGCCTTGATGATGCATAACGAAACTGTAAACAATAAATTATATACCATAGTTTGAATGACCACCTTACCAGATCCAGCTTGAATAAACACACCAGTCTTTCGTAGTACCATCTCTGAATCTTGTTTCCCTATTCCCCTGTCTCCTTGTGGCCAGATTTTACAACGGCCTTTTCCGTGGTTAGACAAAGCAGTTGGTATTCTGCATCTGGTGGCTCCTCTCGTCCATCCTACACCTAGCTTCCCACGATGACGCGGACATATGGTCATCCTTTCAAAAGAATATGGTATTTTGAAAACTGCCGCGCAACACAATATCAGGTCAATTTCGTTTCCTGGTCCAGTAAACGAATATGATGCCAGATGATTTGCAATATCTTTTGAACATGACGATAGAGGAACAACCTGGCCTTACTTTTTCCTATCTCTACCGTCAAAACCACAGACCCCTCCTGTTATTGCCTTGAACGAGCAGCAAACTTCCATCATCATAAAGATCAGCTGTACAACTGATACCTGGTACCCAGAAATGCATACGACACCACGTCTAGCAAGGTGACAGAATGCATGTCATTGTTTTGGAAATGAGACAAAATGTCTGCAGGGATTACCTCGCTGGTTTATTAAATTACCAGGCTACAAAACTCTTTTGGTTTAGCGAATCGATCCTCTCCCGCTAGCAAAATGTTATATTTCACTGCACTAACATAATTGTCAATTGCTTTAAAACCTGGAAAAATAGTCATATATTTGATACTCTTGTTTATTTTCCTAATTTGTTGGAATTATCTTAGCTCAATCTGTGACTACTAATTTAGCGAGTGATAAAAAAAAAAACGAAGCAATTTGCGCAAGTCACGCACACTCTCCAACATCTGCAGTGCCGATTAATTAGGACTGTTAGAGGTCCTTTAAATCCAATGAAAAATACAAACTAAAATTAAATAGTTAATCAATTGCAAAAAGAGCAAATAAGATTTTTTTTGTCAATGATTAAGGGAATTTCAACCTGTCAGTCAAAAATGCTACGTTGTTGGGTGTCCTGTGGTGGTTGTGTTAACATGTGTTCCCAGATCGACTTGCGATTGATTCGGAAGTTTATCCAGCGCAGAAGATCCACAACTATTCCATTTTGAAATCAAAACAGGTATGGATTACTTAAAAATGGAATTATGTTTCTTTCTATATGTCGTTTAAAGCGTTGTTATTAATTTACAAGTCAAAACAAGCAGGGATATTGTCTTGCTGTGTTTTGACCCCAAAGGTCAAATGAATACAATTTCACCACACTTCAAGAGCCTGAAGCGTCACGCACGAACATTTGCCCAAAGTTTTCCTTATGTCAGTCTAAAAACCTTTATTTCAACATTGGATAACCTGCGTTTCGTAGTGTTTAATGATATAGCACATTCGCTATGACACTTTCTGTAAGACACACTTTTACTGACACAAAATATAGTCTCCGAGAATAAAATTATCTGAAAACTGTAGAATAGCTTGATTGCCCCAAAACGTGGTTAAACAATAGCCAAAGGCTTGTTTAATGAGAATTAGGAGCTATTTTTCATCGGAGGCGTTTCAATTATTTTACACAAGACCACTAAAGTGGAGCCAAAAGTCACCAGTCTGAGCGGCATATTCGGCGGTGTTCGGTAATTTGCATTTTTTTTATCCAAAATAAAACGAAATTACCCAAACCAACTATATCATGGTTCTCAGAAGACATTACCCTTTCTAACTTGAAAGTATGAGCGAAATCGATTTTTCAAGGTTTGCCACTGATTTTGAATTTTGTTTG
Source organism: Pachyseris speciosa (assembly GCA_016490735.1). NCBI lineage: Eukaryota > Metazoa > Cnidaria > Anthozoa > Scleractinia > Pachyseridae > Pachyseris > Pachyseris speciosa. The sequence continues at coordinate 489,615 of JAEMWC010000492.1, forward strand.
ATTTTTACAGACATTGACTCTTAAGAGTTAAAAATGCCTGAAGGTCAATAATTGCAAAATTTAAAATTAAATTAGTGAAATGGGTCAGAGGTACAGTACACTCAAGAAGTAGAGCAAAACACGCACAGAGAACATACACTAACACACACAGAAAGACAGACAGGCATAAACACACACAACAAAAAAAAAGAACACACACAAAAACACCCGCAGTATTATAAATTAGAAATAATTATAATATAATGTACATCATATAAATAAGCAAGATTATTGATTAAAAGCAAAGAAAATAACATATGAAAAGAAAAGATGTCTTAATAATCATTAAGAAATTTGTTTTTTAGAACCTTTTTTTAACTGACTCATAGACAAGGCTTTAACATTTTCTTCGATTAAATTCCAGATTTTTGGTCCTTGAAAGCGTATATTGAAGATGCCATAATTTGTACAAGGTTTAGGTAAATAGTAAGTTTGTCTGCAGGCCAAGCGAGTATTATGACTATGAATTTTGTCAACTGGAATAAATAAATCGTTAAAAACCGATGGTAATTGATGATTATGAAACTTATACATAAAAATTGCAACACAATATTTAACAAGATCACTGAATTTGACAATTTTTAACTGTTTAAATATAGGACTTGAATGCTCATCGAACTTTGAAAAAGTAATAATTCGTAAAGCTTTCTTTTGCAAGACAACAATTGATTGAAGAGTGGTAGGATATGTGTTTCCCCAGGCAATTATTCCATAAATTGAGAAAGGGTAGATGAGTGTATGATAAAGATTTGCCAAACTAGAAATATCGAGGTAATAACGAAGTTTAGAGAGTATACCCACACTTTTTCTCACTTTTTTGGCAATATAATCAACTTGATTCTTCCAGTTCAAATTAGCATCAATCAAGATTCCCAAGTACTTAATATAATATTCCCTGTTAAGAGGTCTGTTACTAATGCTTAACTGGAAGTCAAAAGTTATTTTTCTTTGGGGTGGATAAAAAAAAACAAAGTTAGATTTATCTACATTTAATGATAACACACCCCTGATACCATAGTATTGTAATTTATCAAGGAGAATCTTATGATTTACTGTGTCAAAAGCTTTGCTGAAATCTAAAAATATACCACAAGAGAAGTCCTTTCCATCAATTGCCCTTTGAACTTGATCAATAATATTTAAAATTGCTTGATCAGTCGAGTGCTTGGCACGAAAGCCAAATTGTTTATCATAAAGAACCCTTTCTCTATCAAGAAACTTCAGTAATCTGTTGAACATAAGTTTCTCCAAAAGTCTATTAGATATAGATAAGAGAGAAATTGGTCGATAATTTGAGAGACAAGTTTGCGAATCTTTCTTATGGATTGGTATTACATTGGCTAACTTAAAACTATTAGGAACAGTGCCTGTCTGAAAAGAAAGATTAAAGATTATCTCCAAAGGCTTAGATATAACAGGAAGAAAAAGCTACAACAACAAAAACTACAAATAACAAAAAAACTGTAAATGGCGGAGCTCAAAATCACACAACCGCCATGTTCCTCTGACCGCTGACCTCTCAGATGGAACAGGGCAGATTTGCAAACAGAGTTTACATGTTTCTCTAGAAATAACGTTTGATCGAAGACTACTCCTACGTTCCTGGCCGAGACTGAAGGACACACACGATAATCCCCGACTACTATACTGTCCAACGATGGACGGGCGAGGTACCTAGAGCTAATGACAAGCAATTCAGTGTTGTCTCTATTTAGCTTAAGTTTGTTGCGGGTCATCCAGTTGTCGATTTCTCTCACACAAAATTCAACCCGGGAGACAGAGCTAACCTGATCATCGGCACTTAGGGAATTGAAAGAGAGATACAACTGGGTATCGTCAGCATAAAAATCAGGAAAACTCATGTTGCATCGCCTCACAATATCCCCGAGTGACGAAACATAGAGTAAGTACAGTATTGGTCCAAGCACAGATCCCTGAGACACACCGCACGACAAGGAACGTGTAGCTGACCTTACACCACTGATACAGACAAAGTGAGATCTGTCGCTCAGGCATAATCTGAACCAAGCCAATGCTGCACCACGTAAACCAAAACGATGAGCTAATCGGTTCAAAAGTATTGAGTGATCGACCGTAATCAAAAGCAGCTGCTAGATCTAGTAATAGCAAAATAACAGGCCTGTTTCTATCAATATCAATAGCTATATCATTAAAAACTTTAACCAGAGCAGTTTCGGTGCCAGTGTGAAATTGTTTGTAAGCTGACTGCACGATCTCATCTAAACTACTGAGAAACTACTATGTTCGATCAATTGCGACGCTACCATCTTTTCAGTGAGTTTAGAGACAAAAGTCAGATTTGAAATGGGACGAAAATTAGCATAAACTTCCGAGTCAAGGTGGCGTTTCTTCAGTAGAGGATTCAGCAATGCAAGTTTGCGGATCGATTGCGGATCGATTGCGGCAAACACTTGAGATGACAGTGACTTAATTTGTTTTCCTTTGGTTTTTAGGCCGATTCTTGCAACTGCAAGAATACTTGTTCTCGAAAAACTACCGCAAAAGTGCATTACACCAATTTATGTACTTGTGGCACGAAGAAAAAGTCATGTCAAAATAAACCGGTAAGCTTGAATGTCTCATCAAATGCAAAACATCGAAGAAGCTGTCCCGCGAACTTGGAATCGGTGGAATAACCGCACTTTAATTTCGCCGAGACCCAAGAAGAATAAATTAAACAATCCAGAGGTCCACATTCCCAAACTTTGCGTCTGATGGCGTTGCTGTCGTAAAATTCTCTTTCGTTCGCTGCCAGCACCACGACTGCCGCTAGAAGACATCACTATTCCACGAAAATAATTCTTCCAAAGCCAAATCTCAAAAAAAAAAATTGCTACAAACACCGTCAGTATTTACTTAAGACTGATTGTGAGCAAAAACTTTCTCAATTTTCCTCAAGATTAACGCGATTCAAAACAGATGAAATCGGCTACTTGGAACCTTCAATAGGATTTGAAAAAGTTGGGCCAACGTTTTCAAAAGCTTCTGACCAACTCGCGCACGCGCGTTGGATGATATAGTGCCTTTAATAATACAAAAAGATAATGTTAAGTGCAAAGTCCAAAGTCATTGCCATTGATTGGCGAAGTGTTTTCTTGGAAAGTGCGTCTGCCAAAACAAGTTTACAGGGAATGGAAAATTCTGCCGGTAGAGGTGAGCAGAGTAATCAAGGAAGGTGAAGGAAAGGGGCTGGGCAGTCGGGAGAAAGAGAAGGAGGTAGAAAGAGGCCAAGGGTCAGGGTCTCAGGGAGTGGGTGACTTGGGAGAGCCACAGGCATGGTTCACCTGAAGTAGAACAGGGATACCAAACAATAGGGCGGGCGTCGCTGAAAGCGAGTGACTAAGGCAGGTACGAAAAGTCTTCATCCTTAGAGTTGGACGCTAACTTCGATCTCTGCAGCAAGAAGCCGGCTTTTCCTGGAATGGGATGCCTGAGCAACATTTCATTAGGTTCTCCGAGCTAACAGTTGATCAAGCCCTGTTAATTCATCCAGGTGGAGTGCATGCTACATGCATTGCTGATCCTTTCCTTCCGAACCACCCAGTTTGCAGGTGCTTTAAAGGGTTTAAAATGTCAAAAGAAGACAATTGTGTAGGTGAGTACAATGACACCCTACAGTCATCACCCAATGCTAACCTCCGACCGGTTAGCTCAGTTGGTAGAGCACCGGACTACCGTGTGGAAGGTCGCGGGTTCAAACCCCGGCCGGAACAACACTCAGGGTCTTTAAATAATTGAGGAGAAAGTGTTGCCTTTGTAATGACATCTGCAAATGGTTAGAATTTCTAGTCTTCTCGGATAAGGACGATATACCGTAGGCTCCGTGTCACAACTCTTCATACTTGATTCTGTGGGACGTTAGAGAACCACTAGGGACGTAACGAACCTTGCATGTGACCACCCCTGGTTAACCACCTTAAGAGGCTAGTTTCGAATTGTGGGAGAACAAAAAGACCAAGTCGAGGTTCAGGGGAATAATATGCATTTTCCTTTGTTCATGACTAGTAGAGTATATTATTTAATACTTGAGTGAATATTTATGGGGCACACTAGTACGGTAGCCACCATGCTATTAATGAAGCACGATGCAAGATACGATCACCAACACACCCCGGCTAGCGAGTACGCACAGCCCGTCTTTATGCTACCTTGTTCTTACTAATTTTCTTGCGTACTTAATTTCTTTGAAAATCTGTTGGAGCATTTCGCAATTTGGGCAACAAAACCGCCGAGGCGTATTTAATTTTGCGATTTCGTCATTTCTTTTTACAAACTGTTCCAGCAGCTTGGTAACAAAGACAAAAGAAACCGCTACAAAATCGCTATGAATACGATTCACGAAAAAGTTATTGCAATAGCAGGCACCTGTGCAATAGCAACCGGTTCTAGACTTAAATTCACTAACTGTAATATTGTATTGTTTAATTGATACGTTCAATAAAAACTGTAATATTGTACAGTACTACCTCTATTAAGGAGAAACTGAGTTGCTGTGCTTTTACTGTCGAACAAGGCGAAGGTATCGTCAACGTATCGAAACCAAATAGAAGGGCGAGCGTTGTTGTTAAGAACCCATTTCTCTTCAAAATGGCACATGAAGATATTGGCCAAAACAGGACCTATCTTCATGTGCCATTTTGAAGAGAAATGGGTTCTTAACAACAACGCTCGCCCTTCTATTTGGTTTCGATACGTTGACGATACCTTCACCTTGTTCGACAGTAAAAGCACAGCAACTCAGTTTCTACACTACCTCAATAACTGTCACTCAAATATCAAATTCACCGTTGAATTTGAAGAGAACAATACAATCCCTTTCCTGGACATTCTCATCAAACGCCACAGTCAAACTTTCTCAACATCCATCTACCGAAAGAAGACCTTTACCGGCCTGTACACAAAATGGGACTCCTTCACACCTAGGAAATATAAAGTAAACCTCATCCGCACGCTCACTTTTCGTTGTTTCCGCATCTGTTCGTCACCTTCTCTTTTGCGGTCTTGTTTAAATGAACCGAGGAAGTTGTTGTTACAAAACGGTTATCCTGCTGGTGTTGTCAATTACAACATTAATGATGTTCTGAACAGGCAACAAAACAGACCGAAGATTCCAACCACCACAGTCCCCAAAAAGGAAATAATCTTAGTTCTACCTTATTTAGGAGAACAAAGCAAAATTATTACCAAACAACTGAAGACCTGCATTAGTAAATTTGTGGCTGCATTGATCTTAAGGTTATTTTCCAAAGCGCTCATCGCATTAAGTCTCTTTTTCCCTACAAAGATAGAATTAACCGTTCCCAAATGTCAAAAGTTGTTTATAAAGCTAGTTGTTGGGACTGCCAGGATTTCTACATTGGAAAAACAAAACGCAGATTGCATGACAGAAAAACTGAACATTTTAAAGCGATCACGAGTAGCTGTCATGCATCTGCTATCGCAGACCACGTCACGTCAACTGGTCACAACTTAAAATGGGACCACTTTGAGATATTGGCGAAAGGTCGGTCAGATACCCATTGCAAGATAAAGGAGACTCTACTAATTAGAGAATTGAAACCTACCCTAAATGAAAATGTAAGCAGCAAAAAGCTGTATCTCTATTAGTTTGCATCTTTTATATGCAAATTATTTTTAGCTTCTGTCAAGGTTATTGTTAATTAGTTACTTATCTTAAATTTCAAATTTAGTTGTTACTTTAATTCCTAACGGTCACTTCTGAAGATGTATGTCGAAACATACGAAACGTCAAGTTAAACGATATAGTTTTATTTTTGTTTTCCAACAATGCGTTCTATTAGCATACCCAATTCAAGACTAGAGTGCACAAACCATACCGTATTTCAGATCAAAATGGTCAAAATCGACACCCTATTTCAGACCAAAACTGCTACAAAACCATACTCTTTGGGGCCGTACATACCTATGTAGTGCATATTAGGGAGTTCCCCCACCCCCCAACAACCCCCCCCCCCCCCGTGGTGCATTATTAATTTGACATAATATATATATTTAGCCAAGCCTAAAAGCGGAGCTCCAAAAGCATTCTTTTTCTACTGGCATTTACATATAGTCTGCTTGTCATATCAAAATTTAAAAAAAAAATTATTAAATTGAGAAAAAAGTGTCAAAGTGGCATCTTGTGAAAAAACACAAACGTTTCGGGCATAGCCCTTCTTCAGTGTGAAAACCGTTAAATGTTTGCGCGACTGTAAAATTGAAAGAAACGTTACTAAGAGCTAAGCGCGCGGAAAAAAGGACACGCGCGCGCCATTTATAAGAAATGAAAACATTATTTAGGCCGTCTGGTTGCATAGCGCCGAGCCTAAAAATGAGTTCCATTTCTAATTGTTTCCGTCTGGCCTTGACTCCAGCACATTTCCGCAAACCTCTAACAAGGATGTCAGATAGACTGTGGCCGGGAGAGTTAAAGTGCTCTGCGACCGGGAAACCACTAGTGTTCTTTTGGACGCTTCGTAGATGTTCGCTTGTCATATCACCCATCTGACCTCACTCAAGCTACAGACCCAATGCTGTAAAAAATAGTATGGAAAGGCGATCTGAGCCAGTGGCACAGTGGATTTGGACCCTTTGCATATTTGCACCCTCCAGTCCAGATCTGCTTGTGGATCAGATTTGGACCCCCTAGTCCAGAACTGCTAGCAGATATGAACCCCCTTTTACAGATTTGGACCCCCCGACTCCCCCAAAATAAAAATATTGAGGTAGGTTTTTTTTTTAAATAATCTTTAATACTTTGTGTAAAAAAGAACCTGCAATTGCGAGTTTGCATCTATAAATTTTTAAAACAAAACATTTCTTAACATCTTAGAGCAATACCTAAGGACAGGTCTGTTTCCCCATTCAACTGTAGGCTACTTAGTTATGGTTTAGAGCCACTAGAAATTGGTGGAGAAGCCTGGTGAATGCTATTTTGAATCAGTATCCGACATCAGATATATAGTGATTCAGATCATCACTTCATAATGAATGCAATTTCAGTTATCTAAAGCCTTCCATGAGACAGTTGGAAATCAGACATTGTGTATCCTCTGGATATATGTATGCCTCAAAAAAATTATGAAAGAAAGATACATGGAAATCAATAAAAATATTTAGATGATATGCATTAAGACCAAGATGTTTGTTTTGATTAGTTAGTTCTTGACCTTACTATCGCAAAAAACTTCTTGCTGACAGTAAGCTAATCAATCAATGCACCTACAGTGTTTTCAAAAAGAAACCCAGCTGCTCTTCTGGCCAGCCAAGTGCAAGACTAAGCAACTTGATAATAAAATATTGGGCATTTGGTTGATATCACTGTCAAGGTAATTAACAATGTAGTATGAGGATTTAAGGTAATGATTCACCAAAGCAAAAGTGCTGGAAATCCATTTGAGCCATCTTAACTTGAATTTCTATTTTGCAAGAAAGGTAAGGACTAGTTTAACATTTCTCCATGTACATTTGAAATTGCACAACATACTTCATCAAACATCAAAAATCCCATTAAACATTAGTGCCAAATGCCATCCAAACATACCACAAGATTGGTGTCACCAGCTATGAATAAAATTAATTGAAAGACTGCATGCAGGAGAAGGAAGTCCAAAGGATGTGAACATTGATGAGAAAGAGCTTACTTTAAGTTTAATTTTAAGTTTAATAATACTTTGTCATGCAAATACATCTAAGTTGATACAAAAAAAAAGTGCATGACTGGAGAATAATTGGGAGATAGTAAATTCCCATATAAAGAATATTATCTAATACAGTAATAGCCCATGTATAAGAACCTGGGTTTTAAGAACCTGGTAGTCTAAAATTTTCATTTTAAGCCCACTGCACATAAGAACCTATTAAGGTTAAAATTTTAAGTTAGGTGGGGTTGCTGTAAAAGTGTAAAGGTAGAAACTGCTGAATGAGTTTCTTTGTTATGTTTTGTTAAGGACATATACTGTACCTGCACTGAACTGCCTATAGGCATTTCTCTATGGTACAAATAAATGATTTATACTGTATTATGAGATGATATTTATCATATATATAGTATATTCAGATAAAATTCATATAAAAATATAAGAACCTATTTTAAGAACCTTGGTAGCCTTAATTTGCTTTAAGTACCATTTATATAAGAGCCTATTTAGGCTAAATTGGAAAATTCAGGTTCTTATACGTGGTCTATTACTGTATCACACATTCTAAAAACTAAGAGATGACATTTAAATGTGGCCCAAAGCTAACCTAATCAAATTAAATCGAATACTTGTCTCTTACAAGTCACCCCTGCTTTGAGATTGACACTAAAAATAAAGAAGTAAAATTGAAATACAATCCAAAGCTAACCTAATTAAATTACATACTTGTCACTCACATCTGATTTAAAATTGACACAAATAATGTAATAGATAGGACTTAAAACAGCTTAAAGAGGGTGCATGCATGATGTTCGATGGAACACCATTCCAGTCTGGTATGTAGCGATTATAAAAAGAAAAGCTGAAGGCCATATATATATTTAGCCAAGCCAAGCCTGGAATCGGAGCTGCACACTCTCACCGAGCAACTTCGCATGGCTTTATTTGGGCCAGTTTAATTTGTGTCAAAAAAAATTGAGCAGCAGCAGGGAAAACGAAGAGTTTTCGATAGCAAACGTTTGCAAAAAAAAAAAGACAGACATTCGTGAGTCCTAACTACTTTCAGATGAAAGCGTAACGGAATTCAAAGCGGAATAAAAAAAACACTACAAGCGAACAAAGTACGATGCGAGTGTTTTGCTCGAAGAAGGAGAAGGTGGAGAAATTAAACAAGACTAGCTTGTACATAAAATAGCTTGTACTGATTAATCTAGAAAAATCGGTATTTATTTTGACATAAATGCCCGTAGAAAAGACAATAAAGGGTAAAAACTGATCGTTAAGAGCAGTCAACAGGAATTGACCGCGGTTCAGAAACAACAAAACAACAAACATAAGTATTACAAGAAAACAAAGCACAATACGAATAATATTTCTTCGAAGATTCTAGGAGAATTCTAATAACGGAAGCTTTAGATAAACAATTGAGAATAAAAATTAGTAATAAAAATTGTGAATGACGTTTCGATGAATCGTTCATCATTTTCAAATTCGTAAAAACTAAAAGTCAAATTCTTGTGAGTTCTTTATATGCTAAAATGTGTGTGGGAATCTCGTTGCATGTAATTAAAAACGCTACAATGTGGAACGTAGAAAGTGATAATTGGGTACTAAATAGTTTTGCTTTGATTGAATCAGATTGAGTGTTCAGCTTAGGTTTCATTTCTTGGATAAAAAGCATTTCGTAAATTAAGCATTCAAATTTCCCACGACATTTCTTTAGAATGGTGAATTGTTCCTGAAGATCTTTGTTTCTCTGATTGTGCGCGTCACGCAGGTGTTTTCCAATAGCAGAGTGTTTGTGTTCCTCAATGCGTTGAAAAAGGTGTCGGCGAGTATAGCCAACATAATCTGCATCACACAGATCACATTTGAATTTATAGACAACGCATTGTTGATTTTATTAACGGTGGTTTGGCATCTGCTACTTTGATGTCGTCGGCAATTTTCTTGCTTGTAAACACTGGGCGTAGATCGCTGTTTACTTTCTTTCCAAGATCGGACAGCTGTCTTCCTACAACGTCGGCTGATCTTTGATCCTTGAACGGCAGAATAATTCGAACGGGCGCATTTGCTTGAACATCGCGAACTTGTTGTTGATTTCGCGACTCCATGAATCTAGTTATTGTGGAATTAATAAGATTATCTGGGTACTTCAGTTTTAAGAAGATCCCTTTCAAGTTGTCACATTCTTCAGCAAATAGATCAGGTGAAGATGAGAGACAGTGGGCTCGGTTTAACATAGTCATTAGAAGGGATCGTTTGTAACGGGCATCAACATGGCTTTGATAGTGGAGAAGTAGGCCTTTATTTGTTGTTTTCCTGTGGACACATGTTTTCAGCTGTTTCCCAATCTTTATGAGTTCCATTCCGATGAAAGGTAGTTTGTTGTTATTTGCAACTTCCATCGTGAAGCTGATTGCCGGGTGTGCTTCGTTTAATGTTGTCAGGAAAGCCGTAGCAGTTGGAATATCTTTTACCGCGGCTAAGGTGTCATCCACGTATCTCTTATAAAAGGAAGGTAACTTATCTTCGCTTTCTAGTTTCTCCTCGATCGAACACATAAATGTGTTCGCCATGAGTGCCCCAAGGGGTGACCCCATCGCTACTCCATCAATTTGTTCATAAAGACTGCCGTTGAATTGAAACAGCTGATGTTTTGTAGCCACTCGTAGAAGCTCAACAAGGTCATCCTGGGTTATGTTAAGGTTGACCCAGGATGACCTTGTTGAGCTTCTACGAGTGGCTACAAAACATCAGCTGTTTCAATTCAACGGCAGTCTTTATGAACAAATTGATGGAGTAGCGATGGGGTCACCCCTTGGGGCACTCATGGCGAACACATTTATGTGTTCGATCGAGGAGAAACTAGAAAGCGAAGATAAGTTACCTTCCTTTTATAAGAGATACGTGGATGACACCTTAGCCGCGGTAAAAGATATTCCAACTGCTACGGCTTTCCTGACAACATTAAACGAAGCACACCCGGCAATCAGCTTCACGATGGAAGTTGCAAATAACAACAAACTACCTTTCATCGGAATGGAACTCATAAAGATTGGGAAACAGCTGAAAACATGTGTCCACAGGAAAACAACAAATAAAGGCCTACTTCTCCACTATCAAAGCCATGTTGATGCCCGTTACAAACGATCCCTTCTAATGACTATGTTAAACCGAGCCCACTGTCTCTCATCTTCACCTGATCTATTTGCTGAAGAATGTGACAACTTGAAAGGGATCTTCTTAAAACTGAAGTACCCAGATAATCTTATTAATTCCACAATAACTAGATTCATGGAGTCGCGAAATCAACAACAAGTTCGCGATGTTCAAGCAAATGCGCCCGTTCGAATTATTCTGCCGTTCAAGGATCAAAGATCAGCCGACGTTGTAGGAAGACAGCTGTCCGATCTTGGAAAGAAAGTAAACAGCGATCTACGCCCAGTGTTTACAAGCAAGAAAATTGCCGACGACATCAAAGTAGCAGATGCCAAACCACCGTTAATAAAATCAACAATGCGTTGTCTATAAATTCAAATGTGATCTGTGTGATGCAGATTATGTTGGCTATACTCGCCGACACCTTTTTCAACGCATTGAGGAACACAAACACTCTGCTATTGGAAAACACCTGCGTGACGCGCACAATCAGAGAAACAAAGATCTTCAGGAACAATTCACCATTCTAAAGAAATGTCGTGGGAAATTTGAATGCTTAATTTACGAAATGCTTTTTATCCAAGAAATGAAACCTAAGCTGAACACTCAATCTGATTCAATCAAAGCAAAACTATTTAGTACCTAATTATCACTTTCTACGTTCCACATTGTAGCGTTTTTAATTACATGCAACGAGATTCCCACACACATTTTAGCATATAAAGAACTCACAAGAATTTGACTTTTAGTTTTTACGAATTTGAAAATGATGAACGATTCATCGAAACGTCATTCACAATTTTTATCACTAATTTTTATTCTCAATTCTAGGAGAAGGTGGAGAAATTAGACAAGTAACAAAAATTGCTTAGCAAGTTTGACATAAATGTCCGTAGAAAAGTCAAAAATGAGGTCCACACCTGATCGTTTTGAGCAGTCAACAGGAATCACTGAGGCAGCAATCACAAAATCTTTCCTTGCCTCAGGGGCACCCAACGAGCCAAATCAACCAAAAGCTGTAGAAGGGCATTTTTTAGTACCTTATGGTGTTTGACGTCTGTTTAAAGTGTGTTTTCACAAGCTAGAAGAATTTCATCTGTTCGGATTTCCTAGCTGAAGTTTTAATTGCCCGAAAATGTTAGGGAACAAAATCTTCATTTGAGAAAATGCAAGCTGAAATGGACTTTTCACGAACTTTCTAGGGAACAATTTTCTTTCCGAAAATGCTAGTTGACGTTTTTGACTGCCAAAAACAGCAATTACGACCTTTCCGAAAACCTCAGGGGCTATGATTTCCCCATTGCGAATTTTCTAGGCCACGTTTTAGTTACGAAAATCCGAGTGCACTCTTTAATCGACGCCGAAAGCCCAAGGCGAACTACCCTCTACCGAACAGATAACTACCGAAACTTGTCGTTGGGTGCCCCTGTTGCCTGACACAAAACGCTAAAGAGCTTTGATAGTTTTACTGGTACTTCCCATGTCTTCCGAAGAACCTTCTTCAATTAATGATTCTCAGTGGCAAAGCGTCATCCAGTTAACGAAGAAAGCGCTTGCCAAACCACACCAGCATTTCTCTCGCAGACCCGTCCACAATAAAATTTATCAAAGCCAGCCCAGCCAGTCAACCCATTTCGGTGTTTAACATCCAAACGCTGATTCTTACCGGTTCAAACAAATTAAGACGACATGTTTATAGACGGCGAAACTTAATATTGTTGTTTACAGGCCGCTTTCGACGAAGATTTCAAATGACGAGTGAAGCGCGCTGGTCTTTGACATTTTTGACAGCATTTTGACAACTTTATGTCAGATTTTGAGACGTGCACATGCACATGCATTTGATCGGCTTTTTTTTCACTCGAGCTTGAGTTTCCGCCTTTAATGCTTAATTTTACGAGGACTCATTGTGATTACGTGTTATTAAGATAAGGGCAAAAGTTTCTTAACGCTGTTGAGGTACCAAGGTCGAAAAACAGTCAGCCAAGCCGAGTAAAAACACTCGTTCGCTTGCAAAGAAAACAACGTAACCAAAAAAAAAAAAACCAAACAATTCAACTACTTCTTTGCGTCCAAAACGAGTACAGATGATTGTTGTTTATATGCATTCGAGAGAAAAATACAAGTTTCATTCCTAAACAAAAGTAACAACGATTAAACCAAATGTTAAGCTTCTATTTATTTAACTTACCTCACTGTCCTGCGCTGTGTTGTAGAGGTTTCTACCACTTGAAAATACGTAAGCTTCAGTAAAGTAAAAACAAGCATCCGCAAAAATAGCAAACGGTTTGTCCAAAGAAAGAGCTTCTTCCACAGAGTTTGAACTACTCATTCCTCCCATTAATACCGGAACTGTTAAGTGACTTTTCTTGGTGAGATGCAAGATGCCGCAGTGAAGTGAAAGCCCTTGAAGCGTTGAATTATACTGTTTTCAACCGCACAATCGATCCAAGTTTGAAGCTTTTCCTGAGAAAAACCTTTCGTCCTTCCTTTCATCACTTGAAAATTCACCTTCCGGAGTATCTTTTGACAAGTTCTTGATTTTTGTTTTTACGCGAAAGACAAACTTCGATCGAAGAAAACCAACTGAATGTGAAATTACAAGCCGCAGAAAGCGCGCGAAAAATTTAAAAGCCTCGATTTGGTTTGGGTGTCCCACACCTGGCTTGAGCCTGCGATCCAATCGAAGCAAGTACCTGGTCAGCGGTCAACTTCAAAAAACCAGCTGACCTCGATGACGTCTTAACTTGTGCCCGCGATATGGTCACGTGACACTGGTCAGCAGATACCTTGTTTTGACAGGTGTCAATTGGCTATCAGATGGATGTCCAGTATCAAAGACTTACGCTGTAAACTAGCTGGTCAGCTGGGCCAGGTGGAGTGTGGCCGCCATGTTGGATTATTATGATTATTATTAGGATATTATTAATTATTGGGCGACTCCGTCGTCGTCGTCGTGCGTACGCGCCCACGAGCAATACCGCTAGCCATTTTGTACCATGTAAAAAGCAGTTGACAGGTTTCTATAGGTATGGTGCTCCGCTTGGCGGCCCTGCGGGCCGCCGGAGCTCCGCTACTAACAATTCAAACGTTATATTTCAGGACGACTCTCCTGAAGTTTCGTTCAAATCCCCACAATATCAGCGTATGCCAGATACCCCAATGAGCGTAGTGTCAACAACACTCTTCTCACCTTCTGCTATGTCCCAAGCTTCCGACCTGTCAATAACCAGCCAATCTCAGGGGGGCGCTCAAGAACCATCTACTCCGAAGGATAAGTTCAATTGCTTTCTTGCTGCCAGAGATATCAGTCCAGTGCGAACCTCAATGAAGACGTCATGGGATAAAGCTGCAGAACGGACCAAGAGGCACTATTTGAGGAAAGCCAGGCAGGTTGTTGTCGCCACCCTCGAGGAAATTGCGCCGAATAATTCTGAGATGCTATTAAGAGCCATAAAAGAAAGCCAATTGGATGACGATGAGGACATGGATTGTTCGCTGTTAGAAGCCTTAGCAGAATGTTACGAGAATGCCAGTCACTGGAACAGCCGCAGGCAAATTCTTTCCATCTTTGCTGATAAGGTCAGCTTCAAAACCATTCAAAAGTGGATTCCAGATATAAATCGCTATAGATACAGCATTGCAAGACATCACCTGTTGCTCCATGGCAGAGGCGCTGAACTTCCTCTCCAAAAGCATGCCAGAATAAAAGTACCTCTGGATAAGCTCGACCATTTCTTGGCATTCATTACGAGTGTAAGAGTAGTACAAGACCTGCCGTTCGGGGAGAAAACCTTGAAGCTCTCTACCACTGAAATAAAGATCCCAAACGTCCTTCGAACCTCCATCCCAGAACAGATTGTGAAGCAGTATCAGAGTTACCGTATGGAGACAGGATTCAGTTCACCTTTGAGCCGCAGTAGTCTTTGCAGGATACTAGATGTTTGTCCTGCCTCCATCCGCACTTCACTTCAGGGCCTAGACTACTTCTCAGCAGAAGGCGGAAAAGCATTTGACGACATGATTGCAGTTGTGGATAAGCTAGGCGACGTCTATAAACTTGGTCTGTCATGGTCAAGGGAACAAATTAGAAAGCTGAAACTGGCAAAACGTTACTTGAAAGGCGATTATAAGGTCAGTAATCTTTCAAAGTATTTTCTATAACTACCTGACAAGAAGCCTTGTGGTGATGATGATTAGAAGATGTTTTGACGAGTTCGCATTAGTGAGCGCCCTTTTCAAGTAATGCGCGCTTTTACACTCCAGTTTGCTTATTATGTAAACGATAAGCAACTATCAACGTGGTGTCCATAAAAGGACACGATGTTTCATATTGACATGATTTAGTTTGTGTTCTTTTTCCTACTCGAGATACTGCAAAAAATTTCGAAGTGTGTTGTCGTACAAATGAGTGAGTCTTAGCACATGAAATCTTTATCTGGCGTGATTATGTGATGTTTGTGTCTCATTTCAGGTCCATGTATCGTCAGGCTCACGTGTCCAGACCATTGCAGGAGTTATGCCCTTAGTCTTGCTGAGGACACTGATTTTACCACCAAATGTAATCATCAGCATGATCTAGTTTGTGATAGATGCAGCCTGTTTCCGATTGTTATTCAAGAGGTAGAGTTCCAGCTAGAAAAGGCTAGGATTCCTCACGAAGACAAAGAAGAAATGAAGTTCGTGGTGGCGCAGTCCAAGAAGAACATCGGGGCTTGGAAGGCACACATATTACGTTCCCTCAACCAAGATGAGGCCCGCCTTGACATCCTGAACGCCTTAGATGACAGCTCTGTACTAGTTGTCCTAGACTGGGCATGAAATTCATCCCAAGAAAATACAGAGAGAGCCAGGCAGACTGGTTTGGCAAGCGAGGTCTCTCATGGCATGTTAGTGTGGCAATGAGGAAGCTTGCTGGCAAGACCCTGCAGACCCTGACTCTTGTCCATGTGTTTCAGAAGAGTAACCAAGACAGCCTGTTTGTGTTGGCCGTCATTGATGATGTCATCGAAAAGCTGAAGAGTGCAATGCCTGAGTTGAAATCGGTGAGCTTAAGACAGGACAATGCAGGATGCTATCACAGCGCTGCCACCATCCTTGGAGTGCGACAATTCTCCGTAAAGCACAATATCAGCATGCGAATGGATTTCTCAGATCCCCAAGGTGGGAAAGGACCATGTGATCGTAAAGCTGCTACTATAAAGAACCACATGCGATCATACCTCAACTCTGGTCATGACATCTCAAATGCAGAAGACATGAAATTAGCAATGGAGTCCAATGGTGGTGTACGTGGTGTTGCTACTATACTCTGTGGTCCCCTAACCATTCCGAAAACTGAGCATTTTCCAAAATGGGAAGGTGTCAGCCTTATCAATGACATCCAGTTCAAGGCAGAGGAGATGAAGGTTTGGAGAGCTTATGACGTTGGAGATGGTAAAGATGTTCCTTATAGCGACTTTCCTCTTAAAGAAATGACTGAGCTGCCAACTCTTAACAAGACAAGCGACATCCCCAGTACTGATCTCTGGTTCTCTGAAGTCAAGCCAAGGCAACGCCATGTCACTAAACGCAACGACAGGACAACCACGTCCCCTGAGGACAGCAGTGAAACAGACAATGATACGCTTTTCACTTGTCCTGAAGATGGATGTGTGAAAACCTTCCAAAGGTTCTCATCCCTTCAGAAGCATCTAGATAGAGACAGACACAAGTACACCCTTGAGAGAGAGTCCTTACTTGACAAGGCAATGCTACGCTATGCTGAAAATATAGAAAGTGGGGCTGCATCCATCGAACAACATGTTGAGGCGATCATTTCTGAAGAATCAGCGGATGTGCCCCTTGCAAAAACGGGATGGGCGCTTAAGCATACTACTACAAGCAGACGACGATTAAGTGAAAAGCAAAAGAATTACCTCATCAACCTCTTTCTTTTGGGTGAGAAAACAGGGCAAAAAGCAGATGGCAGCGAAGTGTCAAAGTCAATGAGAAAACCACGCAATGCTTATGGATCGTTTCTCTTCCAGTCTGATGAATACCTGACATCACTGCAGATTACTAGCTTCTTTTCCCGTCTGGCCGCCAAGAAATCCATACAGGTTTCATCAACCTCGAACCTCGCTGATGATGATGACCATGACGACTTGCTGTCTGCCATGGCCGAGAAGGACCTTGAGGAGATGCGTCAAGAGGTAATTAATGATATCTCAATCAAACACCCAATCACATATGAATCCTATAACATCTGCGAAATGGCCGCCACATCAAAGCTTTCAAAGTTCTCGATAGCAATGTTACAGGACATCTGCAAGCACTACGAACTTGACACTTCAAATATAAAGCAGAAACGGAAGAAGCCATATATAGACTTGCTGGACGCATTGGTTAAGTCGTGCACGTGTTAAACTGAACTGTTGCATAGTATATATATCATTCTCTTTATTTTGAAATCTTAATTGTCTTATTATTAATAATGACGTTTATTACAATTCTCAAGGCACATTGCATTATTTAGGTGAATTACAAATGTATGTATACCGTAATTAATTTATTTATAACAATATTTATACAGGGTGCTCTCTCAGGTGTAAAAGGTCTATTAAGCCCCCGGGGACTTATTTAATTTCAGGACTCATTGCTCATTGACGGAGTATGGGGTGGGGGCTATTAGAGAGGGGGGCTTATTTCAAATCTTAAACCCTTCGTTTTCGTCTTTAAATAGTTTTTGTACCCAGCTCAAACAAATGCAGTGAAACTTTATTATTTAATACAGCAAACAAAATTTTGTGCAGAAAACAGTATTATGTGACTGAGCGTATATTTGTTTAAACACAAACCAACTGGGCGTCATTAATGTGGATTTCGTAAGAGGAATAGGAGGGACTAATTACAAAATCTCATGTCCCAAAGAGGAGGGGGGCTTATTATAGAGAGGGGGCTTATTACAAAAACCGACCACCAAACGGGGGGACTAATTAGAGAGGGGGGGGGGGTAATAGAGACGGAGGCCTTAATAGAGCTTTTACGGTAATAATGTTTTGAATGGATACTTATGAGCAATAATGGCTTACCTTGTTTAGAATAAAGAAATATATTTTTGTTCTATTTAGTGTCAGTACTGATTAAAAAGCAATTACTAATCTCACTAAACACCTGAGAGTTTCTCTTAAGTCTGTGATCATCCCAAAATGTCTGGGAACTCTTTAGTAAAAGGAATGGGGAATGGGGAATCTTTAAAATGGAGTGTTTATTTTTCAAAGAAATAATCTTTAAAACGATGAGTTCATGCGTAAGGCGAGTTTGTCACCAGTGAAGTCGAAAGACAACCTGCGCAATTTCTTAACAATGACTGACTTGACTGTACTAAAATCGTTTTCCTTATATTTTGTCACATAAACGGGTCCAACGGACCGTTAGACGAGCTATCTGCACTTGAACTATGTAAGACCACAGGGTGCGATCAGGGATGCCACTGGATGACGTCAAGTGCTTGTTGGGTGTCCTGTGGTGGTTGTGTTAACATGTGTTCACAGATCGACTTGCGATATGATTCGGAAGTTTATCCAGCGCAGAAGATCCACAAAGTTGCCGTTTTGAATCAAAACAGGTATGGATAACTTAAAAACGGAATTATCTTCCTTTCTATACGTCGTTCAAAGCGTTGTTATTAATTTACAAGTCAAAACAAACATGGATATTGTCTTGCTGTGTTTTGACCCCAAAGGTCAAATGAATACAATTTCACCACACTTCAAGAGCCTGAAGCGTCACGCACGAACATTTGCCCAAAGTTTTCCTTATGTCAGTCTAAAAACCTTTATTTCAACATTGGATAACCTGCGTTTCGTAGTGTTTAATGATATAGCACATTCGCTATGACACTTTTTGTAAGACACACTTTTACTGACACAAAATATAGTCTCCGAGAATAAAATTATCTGAAAACTGTAGAATAGCTTGATTGCCCCAAAACGTGGTTAAACAATAGCCAAAGGCTTGTTTAATGAGGATTAGGAGCTATTTTTCATCGGAGGCGTTTCAATTATTTTACACAAGACCACTAAAGTGGAGCCAAAAGTCACCAGTCTGAGCGGCATATTCGGCGGTGCTCGGTAATTTGCATTTTTGTCCAAAATGAAACGAGATTTATCCAAACCAACTATATCATGGTTCTCAGAAGACATTACCCTTTCTAACTTGAAAGTATGAGCGAAATCGATTTTTCAAGGTTTGCCACCTCTTGTTTGATTTTGACGGACATCCACTCTTAATAGTTATTTCTGAAGGTCCGTACCTTTTCTTATGTATTAATATATATTCTTGTATTTAAGAAATTAAAGGTACAATAAAGATGTTGTTGTTGTTGTTGAGAAATATTGCTAAGATTCGCGAGTATTTGACGGTGGAGAACACAAAGACCCTTATTCACGCGTTTGTTATCTGTCGTTTGGATAATTGTAACTCGCTGCTTGTAGGTTCCCCAAAGTACTTATGTCAAAAATTTCAACGTATTCAGAATTGTGCTGCGCGCCTTGTTGCTCAAATGCCTAGGGCTGCGCGTACCAGTCCTATTCTCCAGAAATTACATTGGTTGCTTGTTGAGCAGAGGGGTATATTTAAGGTTCTGTTACTTATTTATAAAGCACTAAATAACTTAGCTCCTGCGTATATCACTAACTTACTTGTGCGTTATGAACCATCAAGGAATCTAAGGTCAACCGACAAATATCTTTTACAAATACCTAAGACTCGCCTGAAAACTTATGGAGACAGGGCCTTTTGGGTCGCAGCCCCTAGGCCATGGAATGCCTTACCCATGGACATTAACCTTAGTCCGTCAGTTTCTGTTTTTAAGAAGAGACTAAAGACGCATCTTTTTAGAGCTACTTATAGTTAATTCTTTGTGTATTTATCTTTCTATGCATTTAAGTTAATCTTTTCTTCTGAATAGTTTTTAATTTTTGATTGTTAAGCGACATAGAGCTTTTTGTATATACTGCTATAGAAATAAAGTTGTTATTATTATTATTATTATTATTATTATTATTATTATTATTATTATGATTATTATTATTAAGAGAGAATAACAGCAGTATTCACGTCAGACAACATACAACGCGAACAAACAGGCTAGACTTACCAGGGGCACCCAACGACAAGTTTCGGTTGATATCTGTTCGGTGGAGGGTAATTCGCCTAGGCTAGGGTTTTGGGCGTCGATTAAAGAGTGCACTTGGATTTTCGGAACTAAAACGTGGCCTAAAAGATTCGCAATTGGGAAATCATAGCCCCTAAGGTTTTCGGAAAGGTCGTAATTGCTGTTTTTGACAGTCAAAAACGTCAGCTAGCAGTTTCGGAAAGAAAACAGTTCCCTAGAAAGTTCGTGGAAAGTTCATTTCAGCTTGCATTTTCTCAAAGGAAGATTTTGTTCCCTAACATTTTCCGACAATTAAAACTTCAGCCAGGGAATCGCCACTTTTAAGACCCGTTAAAATCGCCACTTTTCAGACTCCTTAAAGTCGCCACTTTTAAGACTCCTTAAAATCGCAACTTTTAAGACTCCTTAAAATTGCCACTTTTAAGACACCTTAAAAGTGCCACTTCTAAGACTCCTTAAAATCGCCACTTTTAAGATTCCTTAAATTGCAGCTTTTAAGACACCTGTTAAGACGCCCAGATGCTGATAATGATCCCCATATTCGGGTGAGACCTTTATGGGCTTTAAAACGGCTCGCCTGCGGCTCGCCGTTTTAACTGCCCTTTAAGGTCTCCCGCTCATATTTTATGTATTACTTAGAAGTGTTGATTTACGGAACCTAAAAAGGAGCAGTTTAAAGGGCAATTATTCAGGGGTCTTAAAAGTGGCGATTTTAATATGGCTTAAAACTGTCAATTTTAACAAGTCTTGAATGGGCGATTTTAACGAGTCTTAAAAAAGTGCCAATTTTAAAGATTCTTTAAAGTGGCGATTCTAAGGGTCCTAAAAGTGGCGGTTTCATGGACTCTTAATTCAATTTTAACGAGTCGAAAAAGTGACGATTTTAAGAGGTCTTAGAATTGGCGATTTTAATGGGTCTTAAAAGTCGCAAATTTAGGACTCTAAAAAGTGGCGATTTTAAGAAGTCTTAAATCTGTCGATTTGAGGGGCTTAAAAGTGGTGGTTTCGAGGAGTCTAAAAAGTGGCAACTTTAAGGACTCTTAAAAGTGGCAATTTTAAGGAGTCTTAAAAGTGGCAACTTTAAGGAGTCTTGAAAGTGGTGACTGTAAGGAGTCTTAAAAGTGGCGATTTTAAGAGTCTTAAAGCTGGCGATTTTGACGAGTCTTAAAAGTGGCAATTTTAAGGTGTCTTAAAAGTGTCGATTGTAAGGAGTCTCAAAAGTGGCGATTTTAAGGCGCCTTAAAAGTGGCAATTTTAATTAATTTAAGGACTCTTAAAGAAGGAGTCTTAAAAGTTTATTAAATTTACGTTTATTACAATTTTACGTAAATTTCCCAATTACTTTACCCTGAGTTACATAGGGTACTTTGGGTTATTTTATTTTAGTATTTTTTCAAAGGGGACTTAGCCCAGATGCTGATAATGATCCCCATATTCGCGTGAGACCTTTATGGGCTTTAAAACGGCTCGCCTTTAACTGCCCTTTAAGGTCTCCCGCTCATATTTTATGTATTACTTAGAAGTGTTGATTTACGGAACCTAAAAAGGAGCAGTTTAAAGGGCAATTATTCAGGGGTCTTAAAAGTGGCGATTTTAATATGGCTTAAAACTGTCAATTTTAACAAGTCTTGAATGGGCGATTTTAACGAGTCTTAAAAAAGTGCCAATTTTAAAGATTCTTTAAAGTGGCGATTCTAAGGGTCCTAAAAGTGGCGGTTTCATGGACTCTTAATTCAATTTTAACGAGTCGAAAAAGTGACGATTTTAAGAGGTCTTAGAATTGGCGATTTTAATGGGTCTTAAAAGTCGCAAATTTAGGACTCTAAAAAGTGGCGATTTTAAGAAGTCTTAAATCTGTCGATTTGAGGGGCTTAAAAGTGGCGGTTTTGAGGAGTCTTACAAAGCGGCGATTTTAAGGAGTCTTAAAAGTGGCACTTTTAAGGAGTCTTAAAAGTGGCGATTGTAAGGAGTCTTAAAAGTGACGATTTTAAAGAGTCTTAAAAGTGGCAATTTAAGGAATCTTAACTCATTTCCGTCAGGCGATTTGGTCACCTTTTTTTGCAATTTCTGAAGGGTAGGAGGACAAATCACCCTAGCTACTCCATATAAGGGGTTACCACGGAGATTTCGCTGGTCCACAACACCGAAGGCTCTGTCTTTGATGTCACGCTCGTCACGCTAGCTGTCGTTTATTTCTAAACGAACACTACAGCTACAATTCGTTGCGTATTTGGTTTATAAGTCTGTTTTTCGAGCCATTTTCCACTCCAGAAGCCCCCTGCCTGGCATCATAAAGCTGGGTTGATGGGTAGAGGCAATCCTTTGAAAGAAAACAGAGGTGAGAAGCAATTTCACACGAATTGGGCCGCTCAACGTATTCGAGCGAGTGATAGAAATTCACGGAGTGAAGTTACGTCTTAAGCCCTTTTGTGAGTGGATTACGGGACCTGGCATGGCAATTTTGGCTAGTTTGAACTTGTAAATAATGCAATCGATGCAATGTTTTGTCAGCAGGACCGGGTGGCTCGACACAGTTTTCAAAAATATCTGAAATGGAAATTGGCGGTCTTTCATGTCGACGTTATACAAGAAGTACCCAGAATTCCATTGGGTCACAAAGTCGAAAATTACAGACCAGTGAGAGCAAGTGAAATAAAAAGCGTTATCCACGTCGCGCTAAACAAGTGAGCAGGAAAATGTGGTGCAGATCACAAGAAGTAGAGTTGAAGTTTGCTGACGATGTAGACTTTTAGCTTCAAGAGGAATTTTTGTCATAAAAACTCCAAGACAAAGTTGCGTATTTTTTGGTGTTGCCCAAGGGCATTCTAAGCCAACATTTTTGGTTCACAACCGAATAAACGGTCATATTAAATAAAAATTGGGAGTTTTAGTAAGTTTACAGGATGATGAAGTCTAAAAACTGAGTATTTGGCCATAGCAATCATTCATTTCAACCATTTCGGAAAGTTGCAAGTTTTCAAGGCAATGATTCACTGAGAAATCATATTTAGTGGAGCGTAGGGAAAAGAGTTAAGTGGCAATTTTAAGGAGACTTAAAAGCGGCAATTTAAGGAGACTTAAAAGCGGCAATTAAAGGTGTCTTAAAAGTGGCAATTTAAGGTGTCTTAAAAGCTACAATTTAAAGAGTCTTAAAAGTGGCAATTTTAAGGAGTCTTAAAAGTGGCGATTTTCAGGTGTCTTAAAAGTGGCACTTTTAAGGAGTCTTAAAAGTGGCGGTTGTAAGGAGTCTTAAAAGTGGTGATTTTAAGGAGTCTTAAAAGTGGCACTTTCAAGGAGTCTTAAAAGTGGCACTTTTAAGGAGTCTTAAAAGTGGCGATTTTAAGGAGTCTTAAAAGTGGCACTTTTAAGGATTCTTAAAAGTGGCGATTTTAAGGAGTCTTAAAAGTGGCGATTTTCAGGTGTCTTAAAAGCGGCACTTTAAGGTGTCTTAAAAGTGGCGATTTTGAGGAGTCTTAAAAGTGGCAATTTTTAGGTGTCTTAAAAGTGGCGAAAGTTTTCAAGGCAATGATTCACTGAGAAATCATATTTAGTGGAGCGTAGGGAAAAGAGTTAAGTGGCAATTTTAAGGAGACTTAAAAGCGGCAATTTAAGGAGACTTAAAAGCGGCAATTAAAGGTGTCTTAAAAGTGGCAATTTAAGGTGTCTTAAAAGCTACAATTTAAAGAGTCTTAAAAGTGGCAATTTTAAGGAGTCTTAAAAGTGGCGATTTTCAGGTGTCTTAAAAGTGGCACTTTTAAGGAGTCTTAAAAGTGGCACTTTTAAGGAGTCTTAAAAGTGGCACTTTTAAGGAGTCTTAAAAGTGGCGATTTTAAGGAGTCTTAAAAGTGGCGATTTTCAGGTGTCTTAAAAGCGGCACTTTTAAGGAGTCTTAAAAGTGGCACTTTTAAGGAGTCTTAAAAGTGGCGGTTGTAAGGAGTCTTAAAAGTGGTGATTTTAAGGAGTCTTAAAAGTGGCACTTTCAAGGAGTCTTAAAAGTGGCACTTTTAAGGAGTCTTAAAAGTGGCGATTTTAAGGAGTCTTAAAAGTGGCGATTTTCAGGTGTCTTAAAAGCGGCACTTTAAGGTGTCTTAAAAGTGGCGATTTTGAGGAGACTTAAAAGCGGCAATTAAAGGTGTCTTAAAAGTGGCAATTTAAGGTGTCTTAAAAGCTACAATTTAAAGAGTCTTAAAAGTGGCAATTTTAAGGAGTCTTAAAAGTGGCAATTTTAAGGAGTCTTAAAAGTGGCGGTTGTAAGGAGTCTTAAAAGTGGTGATTTTAAGGAGTCTTAAAAGTGGCACTTTTAAGGAGTCTTAAAAGTGGCGATTTTGAGGAGTCTTAAAAGTGGCGATTTTAAGGAGTCTTAAAAGTGACACTTTTAAGGAATCTTAAGTGGCAATTTTAAAGAGACTTAAAAGCGGCAATTTAAGGGGAATTAAAAGCGGCAATTGAAGGTGTCTTAAAAGCTGCAATTTAAAGAGTCTTAAAAGTGGCGATTTTAAAGAGTCTTAAAAGTGGCACTTTTAAGGAATCTTAAAAGTGGCAATTTTAAGAAGTCTTAAAAGTGGCAATTTTAAGGAGTCTTAAAAGTGGCAATTTTAAGGAGTCTTAAAAGTGGCGATTTTAAGAAGTGGCACTTTTAAGGAGTTTTAAAAGTGGCACTTTTAAGGTGTCTTAAAAGTGGCGATTTTAAGGAGTCTTAAAAGTGGCGATTGTAAGGAGTCTTAAAAGTGGCGATTGTAAGGAGTCTTAAAAGTGGCACTTTTAAGGAGTCTTAACAGTGGCGATTTTAAGGAGTCTTAAAAGTGGCAATTTTAATTAAAGAAGGAGTTTATTAAATTTACGTTAATTACTATTTTACGTAAATTTCCCAATTACTTTACCATGAGTTACATAGGGTACTTTGGGTTATTTTATTTTAGTATTTTTTCAAAGGGAACTTAGCCCAGATGCTGATAATGATCCGAAAGTTCGTGGAAAGTTCATTTCAGCTTGCATTTTCTCAAAGGAAGATTTTGTTCCTAACATTTTCGGACAATTAAAACTTCAGCTAGGGAATCCGAACAGATCAACTTCTTCTAGTTTATGAAAACATCACTTTAAAGAGACTTCAAACACCATAAGGTACTTAAAAATGCCTTTCTACAGCTTTTGGTTGATTTGGCTCGTTGTGTGCCCCTGACTTACCACACTAGACTGGCTTTCGACGACAGCAACATCAATTTCCATGATTTCGAAGAAAACAGGCACGTTTCTTCTCTCCGCGTTTTATGAACTTGTTGTCGGCATGTGGGAAACAATGGCGGGTGTCCGAGCGAGCGAATCTGCTGTGATGAACTGTATGCAAATTAGTGCCAGCTAGTACCTACTCCGCATCTGCCACAGCTGACATAGTACACGACAAATTATTGGTGCTTTGGTTAATCAAACAAGCGTCATCATACTGGTTTAGTACAAGCAAGCGACGCATATAATATTGGACTAATTCGTGTTTTATTCATGACAGAAACTCCGCACCTGTTATTAATGAGCTGGATTTACAAAAGTTTAGCTCAAAAGCTAATTTTGGGCTCCAAATGCTGAATTACCTTTATCTTCGTAAGACGTCAATTGTAAGAAAAATTTCACTTACGCCTGGTTCTTTGCAGCGTGAAGCATGTAAACTATTAAACACACTTGATAGTGTTGGTTACTGTTAATCTTGTTTAGCTCCCTCGTCGCTGTGACAGCGCGAGTTTCCGTCCAAGTTGTGCTAAAGGGAGCTTAAGCAACAACGACGGCAACGGCAACGAAAACGTCATTTCAAAAGCTAACTTCTTGCTTTTGTAATTCTTTTTTTTTTTTATTTGTCTAACTTGGAAAATGCTGACGAATTCACCAGGAGCTAACTTACTACGAGCGACGTCAAAGTAACGAGAAAGAAAGAAAATTTTCCGTCATGCGCTCCCGTTCTCGAGAAAACATAAGCCGTTTTTGGTCATTTCACGTTGTTGTTTTGTACCAAAATGTATCATACGACGTTCTCGCTGCCGTTCCCGTCCTCGTTGCTTAAGCTCCGTTTGTACAAGCCATGCAAAAGTCAGGTTACATAGAAGATCGGTTGGTTCAGTCGGTAGAGCACCGGACTACCGTGCGGGAGGTCGCAGGTTCAAAACCCGGCTGGACCAACATTCAGGGTCTTAAAGAAAGAGGAGAAAGTGCTGCCTTTGTAATGACATCTAGGTAAACGGTTAGACTTTCTAGTCTTCTCGGATAAGGACAATAACCCGTAGGTCCCGTCTCACAGTCCTTTCACTTAATCTGACTCTGTGGGACGTAAAAGAGCCACTAGGGACGTGACAAAACTCTGGCAATGACCACCCCTTAGTGTTTGTCCTAATTTAGATATTCGCATTATCCCTGAAAAGCCCTGATAGCGAGAGGATAATTAAGTATGTATCTTTAATTTTTTGGTTTACAATTCTCCCTCCAGTTCGTCTATGTTTCAAAGCCTTTGAGAAAAACAACGGTCATTAGAACTTCACCACTTCGGAGGGACGCTTATATATTTGAATGTGGCAAATTTAAGTTGTTTGTTTCGCGATCAGAATCATAAAAAACCTTAAAACGTATGTTGCAGACCGCTTATTCAACTCCTTGGGGAATTAGGACGATCTGGCAACCAAATACTACGTGTATGTGCGTATTTTTAATGATTAATGTGCGTGGCTTTACGATATAACTGCACTGTTCTGCGTACCATTATAATATCACATGATAAATAGCTAGGGCGTCGCCATTTCAAATGCCTTGTTAAGGCTGTCTTGTTTTCTTAGGAATCACCGTAATATTCTTTCTTCGCAATAAAGGATCATCGGAATATGGAACCACAATATTTTTTCTTAATGAAAAACAAGCCACATCAATCCTATGAAAACCATTCGTCACTGTGGCTCGAGTTAAAAAAGATTAATACTTCCACTCTGTTTATAGTCATTCTCGAATAAACTTCAACGTCGCTTTTAACACGTAAAATCTACAAACAACCGAAAAAACAAACCAAACAAACAATTGAAAAGCAAAGGGTCAAAGCAAACCGATCTTCGGCACGATTGCGTTTATGGGGAAAAGTTCATTGACTCATTCATCTTTGAGACTCAGTCTTGAAGTTCATCGGCGTACTAGTAATAATCACCAGTTAATAAACATGAATGTTTTAAATATCACGCATTAATCATCTTTAGCTATAGCAACATTACTTTCCTTCGTCTTCAAAACGAAAAATTGAGACAAACAGCACTTCGAAATTCTTATTCTTTTGTACTCTTTTTTATTCATGGCCGAAAGGTAAAAAGTTGCCACTAATAAATTCAGGACTCAGGCGGTAAACATAGCTACCAATTACACACCTGCAAAGAGGTAATTTAGGGAAATTTTTCAAGCCAAACGTATACCGTGTTTAAGAAAATTATAGCAGCTGTTACAAACAACTCAACATAAGTTTCTGTTAGTTCTGTAAACTATCTTTTTTAGGGAGAACAGTAAAGATTATTGTTCATTTTTTTCAGATCCTTAAATGCGATGTTGATATTAATAGTGTACATTAGATGATCAGTGTTGCGATACGTTTAAAGGTCGCCAAAAGCATAAATTAGTCGTTTTGTATTCAGTAACTCATATGACAAATAATTAGTACTTTGGCTAACAATACAGCCTTGTTATTTTGTAAATTGAAGCCGCATGCGATGCAAATAATATAAAAAATTAGGCTTTTTGTATTTAGTAACTCATATGACAAATAATTAGAACCTTGGTTAACAATAAAGCTTTGTTATTTTGTAAATTGAAGGCGCGTGCGATGCAAATAAATTTATAAGGGTTATTGGCCAAGCGTGAGGTCAAGATGGCGGGATATTGGCCAAGTTATTTTTTTACGTGTTTATGGACCGAGACGAAGCCGAGGTCCATAGACACGCAAAAAAAAGAATGCGGCCAATATCCCGCCATCTTGACCGAACAAGCTTACTCAATAAAGGATTTATTATATGACTCAAAGGACGCCATTAAAAGACAGTAAAACGCGGGACGAACTAACTATCCGGAGCGGTCAAAATGGCTCCGTCGTGACCTCGCGGGTAGCCAATCACGGCAGGAGAATTGATTCAACTTGACCGCTGAAAGAGTCAGTCATAAAATAAAAAAATTTGTACCTTGGTTAAATAAAGCCTTGTTATTTTGTAAATTGAAGTCGCGTGCGATGCATATAATATATAAGGAAATCGTGTTTTATTGATACGAAGTTGTATAACTGCTATTAAAGTAATAATTAAATTAAAGTAATTTACAATTTAAAAATGCACGCTAACAGGTGATTTAGCTACCTTCTTCATTGACTCGGAAGTTCTTCGTCAATGTTAAATTTGAATAACAATTTCACTCACGGCATATTTACTGACACGAAGCGTTAAACTAATAAATAGACAACAGGATGCTTTAAGATATTGTGGGCGTTGTGTCAGTATAAAACTACGCTGTCCGAGTGTAGAATACAAAGTTGTTTAATCACGTAACTGAGAAGTGATAAGCATGGCGGTGAAAATTCTTATCACGTTCCTGGCTTTTTTAATATTGGTCACCATCTTTGGTAAAAGTCAGGGTTCGCGTCCGCCATGGAAATGCCTGTTCGTCTCCTGCAAGCGTCAGGTTAGCGAAAATCGAGTTTCCCTCGGCAGTTTGCAAGGTTCTCGCTATGTACGATAAAGACCAATGACTAATGCAGGACCACTGCTAATTTTCGCTGTCAAAATCCAGCGACGAACTTCGTGGACAGTTAACCAAAAAATTAAAATCAGATACCTTAAACATCAGGTTATTTAAAAGGTAAAACCGCGCGAAAAATGGTCCGTTTAGTGATGTGCTCTGTCGTAAAAAATTAATGATTACAACGCCCTTCTGGAAAAATACATATCGACGCGTGAGAATAATTTTTTTCTGAGATATTCTTGGAAATTGAAGACGTTGTTACTAAAAAATTATTAAGACAAAAAAGATGCATTGTCTTTGCGCGTTTTTAATCAACTAAGTAGCAATATTTGTCGTCGAAATCAATAAAGCTTGGATGTCTGCTTAAATGTTGACATCAAATAACTTAACTGAAGCTCATAAGAACATAATTCATAGTTTAAAATCGCCCAGAAGATTAAAACTAATATAAGACGCGCAACATTCTGTTGGGTGATATGTCAAGACATTAAAATTTAATATTTAAACGTCCTTCAGTATAAGGCTTTAAGTTGAATGTGAGAACCTATCTTCCAAAGCTTAGTCATGATGGCTTGCACCGCGAAACTTTTCCTTGTGATGTTTGCAGCGTTATCAACAATCAGTGACTTCACTGTTCTGTGTAGTGGACGATATCATTGCTTACTTGTTCCATGTACCAGACCCACGGTTAGCTGACTAAATATTTTAACTTATGTTTGGTTTTAAACTCTCAAACTTTTGCTTTGTCGGGCTGAGAGCCATGGAGGCCTCTGTGAACGTTCAGCGCGTTAAGTGGGTTAATCACATAAATATCTTAAACGTCAGGTTGTAAAGCGAGATTCATTAACACTGTCAAGTAGGACGGGACTTCCTTTCAGATAATTTAGCTTGACTTCAAACTGAGTAGAACATGACACTGACAATCTATCTGAAAACAACATTTAGAAAATATGTCCATGTGACATTTTCTTCATGTCCCTGTTTCTCTTTTCTAGGAAAAACGGGGTGACTCACCGTTGTTCAATAGCAGGGCCCTAGAAGCCAAAGAAATGAAACGCGATCGGGTGATGAAACTAGCGGATCTACTGCGAAGATACAAGCTGAGAGATGATCTAAAAGGCTACCCAGACGAAGAATAGGGAACATGCACAATGGATAACGAAAATATGACAAGAGATTAATGCATAAACTTTGTAGTGGATAAAAATGTTTAAAGCGATCTAGTGTAATATTTTAAATACTTTATGAGAAAATGAAGTAAAATTATCATGTTCCATTCGAAAAGGATGACTGTGTTGAATATAATTTACTCGTCCGCAGTATGACCATTCCCCGGAGCCCATTTCTAGGAGCGTACAAATCCCATACTAAGAGCGCATTTTTTTATTCACAATTCTGGAATGAGAATGGCCAGAATATAAAATGCGCGCGTTTTTCTATTCCGCATTCCTATTCCGGAATGGACAGAACACCATTCCATCCATTCTGCTCCCAGGGGGAGAATGAACAGAATGTTGCGAATGGAAATCCAAGATGGCGGACGGCGAGATGAGCGCTGCCGATTCAAATACCTCTCTACCGGAGAAGAAATCAGGTTACACTTTTGGACACAATGAAACATTGCTTCTAATTTCATTGTACCAAAAGTAAACATTCCTTGAAGACAGAGAGCGGATATGCGGGAACAACATTGTCTGCATAGCCCGTGATTTTAGGGATGTGACTCCTCTCCTTTGTACATAGGACTGCCAAAACATTCGGCAAATCCAAAACAGTCTCCCTATTTTCTTCCTCCTCTTTATTTACAAGGAAAATTGCTGGGACAACGGCTGCAATGGCAGCCTCTTCGCCGGCCGCCATATTTGTTACGCAATGTTTACTCGTGCCAGGACCGCGCATCTCGACAGGCGTTTTTTATGTAAACAATCCGATTTATTCCTAGCATTCCGTACCAACCATTCTTATTCCAGAATTGTGGATAAAAAACGCACCCTTAGCCTCAGTATTTTTACAGACCGATCTATTTTTAGACTATCCCTGCAAAAAAGGGGAACAAGGACGGCAACGGCAACGAGAGCGCCACAAAACAATAGTTTTAATGAGCGAAAACAAAGGCTCTGTACGTACAGATACTTGTGGCACGTGCAGCGACTTTTGATTGGTCACTGGACTCCTGTGGGAGTCTGATTTTGGCGGAAAATTAAATCTAAAAATAAATTGGTCCGTGAAAACGTCGTGACAGTAATATAGGGCATTTGTACGCTCCTAGTGATGGGCTCCTGCCATTCCGTGAAACAACAACCTCAAACTTTGTAAGAAGGCAGGAAATCCCGGAAGGACACCTTATTCTTTCTAATTTTCGCGCGTACTTAATTTCGCGAAAAACCTCCAGTGTATTTCGCGATTATTGGAGAAAAAGAGGACCGCGGGATATTTAATTTCGCGACTTCGCCACCTCTTTGATCATGCAAAAACGTATGGGGTGGTTGAAATCACCCAATTTGGTCACAAGATTACGAGAGCGCCGCCCGAAGAAAGGAGGTTTTTACCACAATTGCTCGTAATCTCGCAGTCTGATTGGCTAATATTTGCCGCTATCGATAAGAGTCTAGACAACGCTGCTTGCGTCAACGTGTCGCGCAATGCCTTTTTTCAGCTCGCGCTCTGAAATTAAAATTTTATTTGACGCTGATGTGGTGGTAAAAACCAAACTGAATGTGGTTTAGCGTTGTCTATACTCTTATCGACAACGATATTCGTCAGCACAGTGGTCAAAATTTGCTGTGGACTCACGAGGCGCAGCCGACATTCGATTTTTTAAATGGAACCTGGAGCTATTCCTCACCCCAACCCCAATCCTAATTCCAACAGCAACCCCAGTGTTGTGCACGTTTAATAGAACAGAGACAGTTTTTATTTGCAAACGATGCCATCCAGTCTAATTCTTCTTGCAGTGCTAAAGGTGGCTCAGATGATCACTGTTGGTTACTATAGCAACCTTCAATCTACTCCGAGAGAGCCTGGTAGCCAAAAAGCAAAAATAAGAGCAGGCATACGCAACAGAAGTCCTGGGCCGTCGTTGCGTTATCCAATAACAAATCTGCGAGATGAAATACAAACCGTGTTAATTCGAGGTTTGTTTATTTTTTTTTTTCAAGGAGGCCGTTTCCTTTGACTCTTAAAATAACTATTCTACGCTGGCATCATTCCTGAAATTTAATTTATACTTGAGACAAAAATTGTGACAAATGTTTAAAAATTACTAAACTTGGTATAAATCCACTACTGTTCTGTCATGTTTGATGCAAAATGAATAATGACAGATAATGAATAGTGAGGTTTCCGTCGGCTGATCGTTTACGAGAGACGAAAGCTCGTGCCAGTTGCATCAGTAGAAAAAAGAACTGAGGGAACCGTCTAATTATTTTAGAATAACTCAGTGACCACTCTATTGACAACAAAAATTCGGTACAGGCGGTTTACTTCCAGCTAACTGGTTTCCAAGTTCAGAGATTTCCCATATAAGCGCTACCGAGTTGTCTATCGAAAATTAAGAGACCTTCCGAGTCGAATCAGCTTGCGACTTTGGTCACTAGGCTGTGCTAGAGTGAGGTAGAGAAGTTAAAAAGAAGTGGATTCAAATTTGAGGTAAACGGAAAGGAAACGTTTCGTAGAAGGTACGCATATGTTTAATCTGCTGTTTCAAATTCAATTTATCACCTCTGGCTCACATTTTTCCACTTCACGCCTTGTCCCTTCGGACTTCCGGCAGACCCTTCTGTATTATCGACAGCGCAAGTCATAAGCGGCGTGGCTACACTGAAGCGAGGAGAATGGGAAGAAGCCTCACCCCGTGCACGCAAAGCCCCCTGGACTCGTTCGCTTCCATTTAGGATTCGGATTTTACGCGCCCCACTCGACTGCTCAGTGGCTGCTTATGAAGGGGCTGCTAGCAATCTACCGCTGTCTGGTAAAGATAATTTATATCGCCATAGTATTTGAGCTCTCACCTCCTTCTGGCCAGAAACATCGCCCAAACTGATCTCTATCATAACCCTCCGCGCAGTAACATTCTCCATCATGGCATTCTTCGTTTTCCCCACAGTCACACTGGTCTGCAGCTGAAAAGTAAACAGTCATGTCCATGCGTTGCTCACCTTTCTCAGTAAGCAGGCGTAATACTTGCACTCACTGAAGCAGTGCTTACAAGCCTTATGAAACTTTTTGCGGTATGTCATTGAGGATTGACAAAAAGGATCGAACTTGCGACTATACCCAGAAAAATGCAATGTTTGTCATCTTCCGTATGCATAAACAATCCCATAGTAGTTTACTTGTGCCCCCCACGAGCATTTTCAAGAACAAGAAGAAATGCTTCACCAAAACTAACAAACCAAACCACTTGAGAGGATTTTAACTGTGCGCGCGCCATCTGTATGACAGATTATCTAGTAAATAATCGATCTCGTACTTCGAATCCTCGTCCATTACCGCGCACGCTTGAAGAAACGACCAACTCTCGAAAGATCCTTTAATTTTACGATTATGATTGATTTGTTTAATCAACGCAAGTGGCCGGAAGTAAAACAGAAGTCCAACATGGCGCTGAACTCTAAGCGTGCGCATTTGAGCCGCAAGTCCGATATTTTTGGCCTTTCAGATCAGATCTTTCCAGAGTCGCTTGTTTCCCTACCGCTGGTCAAGGGAAGCGAACAACCCGGGAAAGTGACTGGTAAATAAATTACTAACCTATACAGGATCCCCTGTGTCCTTCAGTGTACCCCTCTGGACATTTGGTACAATAATATGAACCAACTGTATTCTGACACCGATTGCTCCTGCAAGTCGCCCTTAAAGTATCACATTCGTCAATATCTGCAGCGCAAGGATAACCATGTTATCTGTTTATTCAGCATGAGTCATATACCTTATTTTTATTAATTTTCGCGCTGCCGAAAAATCGCGAAATTTAACAGTAGCTAAAGATAAAATCGCGAACATATCAATAACACAATACAATATTACAGTTGGTGAATTCAAGTCTATAACCGCTTGCTATTACACAGGTGTCTGCTACTGCAATAACTTTTTCGTGAGTCGTGTTCATCGCGATTTTGTAGCGGTTTCTTTTGTCTTTGTTACCAGGCCGCTGGAACAGTTAGTAAAACGTTCAGTAATTCAGTTCAGCTTCCATATTCTAGAACTCGAGCTAATCATCCTTATAAGTTATGCACATACCGTAAAAGCTCTATTAAGCCCCGGGGGACTTATTTAATTTCCGGTCTCATTAACGGGGGGCTTGTTAGAGATGGGGGCTTAATAGAGAGGGTAGCTTTATAGTGAGGGGGGGGGGCTTATTTCAAATCTTAAACACCCTGTTTTCATCTTAAAACAGTTTTTGTACAAAACGCGAACTACTGTGAAAATTTATTATCTAACAAAGAGCAGCAAACAGTATTACGTGTTTGAGTGTATATTTGTTTAAAAACAAACCCATTGGACCACATGAAGTTGATTTCGCAAGAGGGAATAGGAGTGACTAATTACAAAATCTCATGTCCCAAAAGGGGGAGGGGGCTTATTAGAGAGGGGGGACTTATTAAAAAAAACAAAACCGACTTCCAAACGAGGTCTTATTAGAGAGGGGGCTTCATAGAGCTTTTACGGTATTTGCAAATTAAAATGTATACAAGCATTCTTTTTTCCCCAAGAGTAATACCTCTCTGGGACAGCCTCCCGAGTGGTGCTGTCTGTGCAGAATCAGTTAGGTCTTTCCAAGCTAAGTTAATGCATTAAGCCTCGTGTTAAGTATTTTGTATTTTCTAATAAGCTTTATGTCAGGCTCATATGTAGCCTTTAAATGTACTCCCGTCGGACCAGTTGGACCTTTTTAGCATCCTGTATAGTGTCTTCACTTAAAGGATTAATAAATATGTAAATACGCCTCGGTTTTTCTTTCGGGGGAGGGGGGGGGGGGGGAGCGTTGCGAGACATCCCAAAAAACGGCTGCGAAGGAGACTAGGTGCTCTACCAACTGAGCTAACCGGTCGGAGGTTAGCATTCAGGGTCCGCGCAGCAACTTTGCAAGTGGGGTGGCTCACTTTAAACGCGTTAGCGTGAGTCAACTCGGGGGGTTCGGGGGCATGCTCACCCGGAAAATTTTTAATTGAAGTCCTCTGAAATGGCTAAAAATGCATTTAAAAATGACATGGTGTGGTTAAAAACATACTTTCAGCAACAAAAAGCGGTGTTTTAAAACAAGAATTTAATTAACTTTTCGCTTAACTAATCATAACTGGCAATTAGTAAGGTATCCACAAAGCTCAACTCAACATACGATTGCCCTCGAGACTATGTACTGTTGAAAAGTGCAGGGGGGGGGGGGGGGGGCAGCCCCTCCCTCTGCGCGGTGCCTGGCATTGGGTGATAACTGCAGACTGTAATTGTACTCACCTACACAATTGTCTTCTTTTGACATTTTAAACCCTTTAAAGCACCTGCAAACTGGGTGGTTCGGGAGGAAAGGATCAGCAATGCATGTAGCATGCACTCCGCATAGTTCCAGTTGTTTTTTAGAACACGGCACAGCTTCTGCAGATGAAAACAATCCTTTCATCCTAAAGCCACTCCTAATTGGACAAAATAGCACCTAGGAAATGCCTACTAACACGAGGCCTTGTTCACGGGAGACGCAAGATCGCAGTTTCAGTTTATTTGTTTTGCCAAGATGTAGGCATACAAGAAGTAAGAGCAAACATATATTGTAATGTAGGCATGTGTCCTAGCGGAGCTGATAACGAGACAACATACGTGGACTTGGGTCTAAAGTTACAAGTAAATGTCAATGAATTGTTGCTTTCTCTTCACACCACAGAATAATTTTATTACTACACATTGTTTCTCTCCACCTGGATGAATTAACAGGGTTTGATGAACTATTAGCTCGGGGAACCTAATAAAATGTTGCTTAGACATCACATTCCAGGAAAAGCCGGCTTCTTGCTGCAGAGATCGACGTTAGCATCCAACTCTAAGGATGAAGACTTTGCTTACCTGCCTTAGTCACTCGTTTTCAGCGACTCCCCGGCGCCCTATTGTTTGGTATCCCTGTTCTACTTCAGGTGAACCATGCCTGTGGTTCTCCCAAGTCACCCACTCCCTGAGACCCTGACCCTTGGCCTCTTTCTACCTCCTTCTCTTTCTCCCGACTGCCCAGCCCCTTTCCTTCACCTCCCTTGATTACTCTGCTCACCTCTGCAGAATTTTCCATTCCCTGTAAACTTGTTTTGGCAGACGCACTTTCCGAGAAAACACTTCGCCTTTGAATGGCAATCACTTTGGACTTTGCACTTGTGCACGGGAGCTGTTGAGACAATTTCATCTTGACTCAATATCGTCTCCTAAGCCTTTTTCTCCGGTGCGTACTTGGTGCTGACCAAAACCAAGGAAGCTCTGCTGATAGGATTGATTTTAGGTTTGCCATGCGCGGGCCCAGAGGTAAGCTTCAATTAAATCCGATATTTTGACTGTAACGGTAATATAGGTGCAAGGGAGTAACAAAAACATGAATGAGGTGAATACACTTCCCAAAATGTCTCTTTTTAAATGTTTTGTTGAGTGGTATCACTGTACTGTCAAATGCAAACAACAAGTAAAAACACACGAGATACCACGGCAAAGCGTAGAATATGTTATATTTATTATCCAACTTAACTTATTACGATTAGCAACAAAGAAAACTATGAGAAAAAGTGAGACGGAATTATCGCGTGCGCATTTCGAAATCCGTTTTTTTACAGTACAAGTAACCGTTAAACTGGCTCTTTTCGTTTTTACTACACAAGTAACCACCTGTTCAAATACTTAACAATTATCATACGACTGTTTTTTTCTTTCCTTGTCATTGGCCCAGAGCCTACCACGCGACCTACAAATAATGGTCTGCTCGTGCGCATTGCCATCCAACTGTGATTTTGCTGCAAATAATATTCTGCTCATGCGTAGTTGTGTCCAAGCGTCCTTGCTCTTCAAATTCAGTGAAAAATGGCAGAAAATAATAAAAATAATGAAAATAATTATGATAAACAATCTCGGTGATCGAATGATAAAATATTATTGAGCACGGTTTTCGGAAAATATCGTGTTTTGCCAGTGTCTCGCAGATCAATTATTTATTTGCAAATGACGATATTTTGCTCAGCCTCGTCCAATAATTCAGTGTTAATTATCCTACGAAATCGCGCGGAATATTACATGATACTTTAAGGCCTCATCGGATAAAATCAGGAGATATTCCGCAAGTTCGACCGGGATAATTGTATTATTATTCAACACGTCAACAAAGAACAATTTTAGTGAGTTTATTGCAGCAAAGTCGTCATTTTTCTCCTCACCACACGAAATTACGAATATCGCAGGATATCTGTTGAGTGCGCACGACGACTATTGAGCGCGCTATGACCATATTTGGACATTGGCACAATGTGTTGAATAATAGAGCGGTATTCAATTGAGTGTCGAAATTAATTCTCGTTTTGCTTTGGTTTTGCATTACTTCGCTCTGTGATTGGCCAGGAAAACTCGCGCCACTTTCTCAACAAATGAGAAGCAAATCCAAAACCAATCGCGACTTGCACGCGCGTATTTTCCCGCGCTTGGGCCCGGCTTCATGTACTTGCGTCGTATTCTGATTGGCTCATTGCATTGTTTATTTCTGTTCTGATTGGCTGGAGTAATTTATAATTGCTTTGGTTTTGTTTTTACGACACTCATTTGAAAAGCGCTCTAATATATACTTAATGAATGATCCAGTTAGTTTTGTTTTCCCGAGTCCTGGTGTTTCCTTCGTCTCGGGAAACACCAGGAATAGAGGGAAAACAAAACTAACTAGTTACCCGAGTGACCATGCTTTAAGTACTTTGTTATATACCTACAATCGCAGACAAAACTGTTGAGACAACTGAGTCAAATGTACACTTATAGGACATTCGCACTCTTATTGGCAACTTTTGCGCGCCCTTTCCCTCTATCAATGTTGCTTTGTGCGTGAACGGTTTGTCGCAAAAGATATTTTCCAAAAAACACAAACGCCAACATTGAGAAAGGAGGGCGATAGGGGGCATTTCTGGGCAAGGGGTGTCGTTTTTGCATCGCAGTTTGAGGAGAGCTCCTTTGATAGGTCTTTGTCTCAACAGGCTTTGTCCGCGATTGTAGACTTTCACTTCAGCAATTAATGCAAAAACAAACAAACAAAGACTTGGTTTTCACATGACGTCATAAAAACTAAAATTCAAAATTAAACAGACTTTTGCATTTTTAGCTTCATCACGTGAAAGACGTTTTAGAAATGTATCTGCTTGCTTGTTTTCAGCTCGGTAGCTTGCTTTGTTTTGAAAATAGAGCAATTTGAATTTTAGATTTTATTACAGTGTGTGACATAAACATGTCTGCTCACAAGCATGTTATGTAAATGAAAACATCGATTCCCCGTGTGTTTTTTTAGGTCTGAAAAGCCAACATGACAAGAGAAGGGTCTATGTGAATGTTTGCAAGCTCAATAGAGAGAAGAAAGCCTTTGAGATAGCAAAAGTAAATTCCAGATGTTTACACTCGTTTCCGGCCGCCATATTTGTGCCCCTTAGAGGGACACTAACATGGCGTGTCCGTACTAAACTCTATAATTTTGAGTGGTAGATTTTGCCGAATAACTCGAGTACGGGATACCGCACAGCCCTGAGACTTTAGCATGTTGTTTATTTATTACTATTCTACAATATCTCAATTTCTTGACTTTATCTATCGAATGGTTGATGATTTTATTTTTTTACTTGCGTGACTGAAAACCAAGAATAGAAACACAACTTCATTCACAAGCCTGCTGAACGAATATAAATTTACAAATGTTTCAAGCTGACGTGAGCACGTGCTGAAGATCACACCACTTTTTAGTCATGATAGGTCTTTGTCTCAACAGGCTTTGTCCGCGATTGTAGACTTTCACTTCAGCAATTAATGCAAAAACAAACAAACAAAGACTTG
The DNA here is from genome assembly GCA_016490735.1 of Pachyseris speciosa. Classification (NCBI taxonomy): domain Eukaryota; kingdom Metazoa; phylum Cnidaria; class Anthozoa; order Scleractinia; family Pachyseridae; genus Pachyseris; species Pachyseris speciosa. Next base: position 528,414 of record JAEMWC010000492.1, read on the forward strand.
GTTTTCACATGACGTCATAAAAACTAAAATTCAAAATTAAACAGACTTTTGCATTTTTAGCTTCATCACGTGAAAGACGTTTTAGAAATGTATCTGCTTGCTTGTTTTCAGCTCGGTAGCTTGCTTTGTTTTGAAAATAGAGCAATTTGAATTTTAGATTTTATTACAGTGTGTGACATAAACATGTCTGCTCACAAGCATGTTATGTAAATGAAAACATCGATTCCCCGTGTGTTTTTTTAGGTCTGAAAAGCCAACATGACAAGAGAAGGGTCTATGTAAATGTTTGCAAGCTCAATAGAGACAAGGGAGCCTTTGAGATAGCAAAAGTAAATTCCAGATGTTTACACTCGTTTCCGGCCGCCATATTTGTGCCCCTTAGAGGGACACTAACATGGCGTGTCCGTACTAAACTCTATAATCTTGAGTGGTAGATTTTGCCGAATAACTCGAGTACGGGATACCGCACAGCCCTGAGACTTTAGCATGTTGTTTATTTATTACTATTCTACAATATCTCAATTTCTTGACTTTATCTATCGAATGGTTGATGATTTTATTTTTTTACTTGCGTGACTGAAAACCAAGAATAGAAACACAACTTCATTCACAAGCCTGCTGAACGAATATAAATTTACAAATGTTTCAAGCTGACGTGAGCACGTGCTGAAGATCACACCACTTTTTAGTCATGCACTGATCACCTGCTGTTGTTTCTGTTGTGGTTCAATTTTATCCTTGGTTTAAAGGGATAGTTTCATTGTTTGGCGCATCTGCAAGCTATGACGTAGCCCAGTCAGTTTCATTGTCTAGAAACCAATCAGATGCGAGTACGTAACTTGCGTCCGGTCCGGAGTAAAACCTTCAGGCCGAAGAAAAAATTCGATGTTCAATACTAAATTCAACATCTTCTGTGTACATCCGTTGACATTTTCTGTGAAATTTGGGCATCGGTCATTCTGCTAGCCTCGTTTAGCCGTATGGCTGCACGCACAAAATTACAGTCTGTGATTACAAACAAACAAACGAAACTAAAATGTACTTTATGCATGTAGACCCGATGGTGGTCCTTCTACTGTAACTTCTTTACCTTTATTAAGCGGCCAGCCCCACTAAGCGGCCAATGTCCATTTCCCTGAGGGTGGCCGCTTTATAGGGGTTGAACTGTAGCTAAATAACCCTGGTACAAATAGTTATCAGCTGAGTTATGTTACCTGGCAGACATGTTTTAGTGAATCCCTTCTTTATGAGTTCATCTTTACATACGCAGTAAAAGTTTCTACAAGATGCAGAAATTGGACATTCCTTGTTGCTTTGGCATTCTATAAAATGATGGAAACTAGCATCAACTGTTAATCCGAAACCAAACGTGTAATGTATGAAACGTAGAAGCCATGAGCACGAGACGATGTTTGTAAGAAAAACGTTTCACTTTAAATTCCAATAGGTTATGCTGGCTTCACATTTCCAGATAGAGAGAAACTGAGCTGACAACTGAACTTAGCACTACGAACTAACTGGATTATGTTCATCCAGAAAATGCGTTTCCTCGTTTCAAAAGAGCGAAAGTCGCCCCACAAAAACAAAGCCACGATAAATAAGCTGAAAAAAACGAGTGTTGGAATTCCTGACTAAGGGGTTTGTCGTCTCTTTGGGATCCACTTAAACGACATGGGCACATAGCGCTCTTGAAGAAAATGTCGAATGAAAAAATGTTGTTCAAACACTAAAAAAGGAGTCGTACTTACCTATGCAGCGTCCAGGGGGAAGGTCGTAGTAATGACCTCTGAAACATTTGCAATCTCTAATGTGCGTCATGTACGGATCCTTCAAACACACACCGCGACTACCACATGTGTCCTCATAGCCTATCGGACAGTCTAATGCCGCTGACAAAGAAACGAGAATAATAAACGATAAAGTGATTTCTTCCCTTTGGTCTACCTCCTGGAAACATAAAACGAGAACTTCCACAACTTACTGCGACAGTATAATCCATCCCCAAGGGTTTTCCCTCGACAGACGCACTTCCCATCCACGCACTTTGCTCTAGGATGGCAATTTTTGTCTTGTTTGCATTTTTGAGGCTGTACGTCTGTAAAGCAATATTTGCCACAATTAAAGACAAGCGAAAAGACCGCACGACGGTAAATTATGCCTTTAGTGTTCTTTGCTCCAACGCCGTTCATAGAAATTAGTTTCTGGATGATTCGCTCAAATTTTAAATAACTTATTTTCACAGATTTAATAAAAAGCATTTCGAACTGTAACTTACTGTAATTTGTACATCGGCCGTGGCTTCTGTAGAGTTCATCAGGGCATTCACACTTGTTATTTACACATTTGGCCTTGTGTTCGGCACAGTGCTGATCGTTAAAGCATTCTGTGAAGTAAGAACGCAAACAGCGATATTTTTCGTGAACGTTAAGACTGAAATTAGCTTCTTGCCAGCTCAAGGGTAAGCCAACTCATTACTTTCTTATTTCTTTGGATTGATACTTTTAAACAGCGCTCAGTGATTCATTAGAACTAAGGAACTTTCAAATTTAGCATGACTCAGGCAATTTTGTGAAGTGTTTCATTCGTACCTCACTGAAACTAGATAATGTTACTAACTATACTGGCTAGCATAGAAGGTTAGCTCAATATTTGTAATACTGATGGATTATAACAAAAATCAAAAGTGAAAAGAGGGTGGGTGACAAACGTTTACTTTTCTGTCACTACAAAGCAAAACCTAGACCAAATTGGCGTGATAAATCCAGTATAGTTTTGCCAATTTTTCTGAACAAGATTTGGACTTCGAAAATAGAATATGTGGTTGCTAGATGACAATCACGGACGGGAGTTAAAATTCACGAGAAAAAATTTCCCTCGATATCAAGGTAACTTCAGAGAGAAAATAAAATATAAAGCCATTGCTAGCAGTGATTATACTCCCATTAACATTTTGGGTGAGAAATTTCAATACATTTATAGAGTCAGGTTGAAATTCACACTCCATGAAATGAATGTCATCATCATCATTGTCGTCGTCGTCGTCGTCATCGTCATCATCATCGTCATCATCATAATCGTCATCGTCGTCGTCGTTGTCATCGTCATCGTCGTCATCCTTGTCATGATCATCGTCATCGTCATCGTCGTCGTCATAATCGTCATCGTCGTCGTCGTCATCATCATGATCATCATGATCTTCATCATCATAATCGTCATCGTCGTTGTCATCATCATCAGCATCATCATCATCGTCGTCATCATCATCATCGTCTAATCATCATCGTCGTCGTCATCATTATCATCATCATCATATTAATAAACCTCACTTTGTTCTTTAATTATTTCTTGGGAGGGAACCTAAGTCCTACAAGCCCCATGGTTTTTATTAGGTTCCCTCGCCATTGTTTTCTTTTTTTCCTTTTTGTCCTATCTGTTTTTTCTTGTTTACCATTACAATTTCTGTGTATTAATCATTGTAATTTATTAATAATTCCAGTTCATTGTGTGTGGCAAATAAATAAATAAATAAATAGATAAATAAATGGATCGAGCAAAACAACAGAAAATCTGAAGACTGTTTTGTATTACCATCTACAGTGGGCGTATAAGGTTGTGCTTACCTACACAGTTTCCATCTTTGTCAACGCCAATCTTACAAATACACCACAAATCACCATTTAGAAGGTCCTTCCGACAGCCATTGTTCCAACCACAAGGATTTGTAGGGTAGCAAACGTCAAAATCTGAGGGTAGGATAGTCAAGAGGTACTTTGCGTTCTGCTGTATAAATGTGTGATCATCATTATCCTTATTATCACCATATCACCAAACAACAGCTACCTTTTACTCTGACCTATTCGATTATTTTGTCCCTAGTGAATTCCAACAAGCGTAAAAAAAATATTGCATACCCAGTTAGTATGGATAAACGTACAAAAATGAATAGCAATAAACAGTTCATCTATCTTGTGGACTTTTTTTTTCGTTTGAGCACCCCCTTTGTTATTTTCTGGAGAACAATTACGTATCATCCTATTCGGGACAATTGCCCTATAGAGCGCCTTTCATCTCTTACGCATATTAAAACCAAAAGTAAATTAATTACTTTGGCAAGTGATAACTGATAAAAACAGTGCATTGGAATAATTTCGATAATTTTGTAAAGTTAATATAAAGTAGGCCATTTTATCCATCTCTTCCTGATGTGTAAGCAACAACAACACCAGCTTTTTACCAAATAATAGTTGAACTGAATTTACAACATCATCTAATAATACAGGAAAGGTAACATTTACTCAGCGTTGAAGAGCAGTAGAACTGAAAACAATACTTTATTTACCCACACCACATCTAGGAGTGATAAAAACTCGTTGAAACATGTGTGTGAAAATAAAATCTATTAAAAAAACAATTTAAAATCACTATTATAAAGCATCTGTTTATATACAAATAATTATGTACGAATAAAGTTAAAATCTATGACTATTGAATTTAAAAAACAAGCTTATTTAGAAGACGTTCAACTAGCGTTAAGCGTGGGAGAATACGTGGAACTGGCTTTCTCATTGTTGAAAAATTGACCGTAGATATCTCCACTAATCACACTGCATACATAGTAAAGCGTGGATCACCTTCAACACTTGATTGAAAACCGCTCTACTATTCTACTAAGTATACTTACGTATTCGGCAGTGATCGCCGTTTCCCGGACCGTCTTCGCAGACGCAGTAGCCGTTCATGCAGTTAGCAAATGCGTGGCAATCACTCTTCCTTCCGCATTTTTTTCGAGGAGCTTTCATAAGAGAGAAGCATAGGAAGTTGTTGCAATAAAATGAGGTTTACGTATTTTTGCGGAGAACGATGCTCCAAGAGTTCAAGGAAAAAGTTCTCTCATCAACATCATCATCATCATCGTCGTCGTCGTCGTCGTCGTCGTCATCGTCGTCATCGCCGTCATCGTCATAGTAATCAACATCGTCATCGTCATCGTCATCACTGTCATTACCATCCACAAGTAAATTAAGAAAAGGGTATCGAATAGATTTGGGAGGAGAGTCCAATAAACTTTAGAATAAATTCAAGGTTCTGATGGTATAAGGAGAAAGAATCAAACACTTCCGCGTTCCGTGAATTATTTCTCTTGGCATCACCAACACCATCACCATCATCAACTAAACATAGCACCCTACAGCCATCGCCATCGCCATCGCCATCGCCATCGCCATCACCATCGCCATCGCCATCGCCATAGTCACCGTCAACGTCATCGTCCCCATTTTTTCCAGTGGAAAGCACGGTTTTGGATTACTCCTATGAACGCTTCGATGGCTCGAACACAACCTGGTTGTCTGGGGGGGGGGGTTGGAAACAGTGTCTATCTCTTACCTCGGCATGAAGACACCTCAGACCCGCGGTCACCGCCCTCAAAGGGTCCAAAATATTAACTTTAAATAATAATTCTTACCACGGTTGCACGTTTTTCCATCGCCTATCAGCTCGTATTTACAGTGGCAGGTTGCATCCTTGCAATAAGCAAAGCGTTGACAGTCGTTATGAGATTTGCAATGGACACGTCCAGGTGCTGTGAAGAAATATTGAGCACATATGAGCCACCAAGATAAGGTGGAGTAGATTATCGCGTAGTAAATAGGATTTTTGTACCTTCCTCACATGCAGTCCATCATTCATTTCGTATATCAAGAATTGTTTTTTACCTAATTTATTCCTGTCAGTCTTCGCGTTCGTAACCCATTTAAATTACAAGTGTTAAAACGGTTAATTTTGCAACTTTGTTCAGCTTCATTCAAATTTAAAAGAAGGGTTGAGGTTTTCAAGTTGTTGATTTTTGAAGTGTTTTTTTGGGGTCTGGTTTCGCGGTCTCAAAACAGTCAATCACCGAAAATAGAGCAGTTATGTCGGTAACCAAGAAACCTTACCCGGCCGACACGTGACTCCGTTTCCCGTCAGGCCCTTCCTGCATTGGCAACGGCGAGTTTGTTTGTTACAGAAGGACAAGGGCGGACAATAGTTATCCCCTAAGCAAGTTTGCTTACCATCTGGGTCATCTGCAAATCAAACACAGCAATATCATCATTGTTCCACCACCACCATCATCATAATCATCATCATTGTTCCATCATCATCATCATCATCATCATCATTGTTCCATCATCATCATCATCATCATTGTTCCATCATCATCATCATCATTGTTCCATCATCATCATCATCATTGTTCCATCATCACCATCATCATCATCATCATTGTTCCATCGTCGCCGTCGTCGTCATCATCATCATCATCATGATAATAATGAAGGTTTTTTTCTGGGCAATCCGGATTTTCAAAGACTCGCATTTGCAAATTCCAATTCGGTGCAGATAGTGTTCACCGCGATTACCTCTGCATGCGTGCTAAAAACATTTGACACTCAAATAAAGTGATTTTTTTTGTCATCATCATCGTCGTAGTCGACGTCGTCGTCGTCATCATCATCATCATCACCAAGAGAATTTATACATTTTAATCCTTACTTTCAGCCTTTACACATCCAAGGACTCCCGCTCTCCCGTAATGTCCCTTGTTACACTTGCAGAAGAGAATTTCAATACCGTAGTTCAGGGTCCATATGCAATGTGAGTTGTGATATAGCGGCGAAGATTCACAGTGCTTCTGTAAGTCCCATTTGCAGGTAGCAAACCCTGCAAGAAAAAAATTAATTATCAATTTTTTTTTTCAGAGACCTTTCACTGAGGTGTCTAGACAGAATAAATGCGCTTTTGACGCCAGAACAGGGATATTTTTTTTGATACGTTACTCTCCATGGCAGAGATAAGAGCTGGCTTCGTCAAATGTTTAACATGTGAGCAAACGATGCACAGTGGCAAATCAGTGTGAGGTGGCCGAGATGGTGGGGCTTGCTGATACTAATTTTGTAGGCACATGAATGCCCGCAAGGGCGAAACGCGGTATATATGTTGTGGTATGAAATTTACTTTGGTATGAAATTATTTCATACCAGTATGAAATTCATTTCCTTTCTCTCCTATGAATAATTAGGGTTAGGAGACAAAGGAAATAAATTTCATAGTAGTATGAAATAGTTTCACACAAATTTCATACCGCAAGATATACCTTCAGTTCCCAGGTAAGGCTTTCAGGAATGGGCGCCCTTCGCCCCATCTATCCCACCCCCTCTTCGTGCCGCTAATTACATAAACAAAGGACATATAATGATGACTTACATTTCGTGTAACATATCACTCCATCTCCAAAGGCAATCGGATTGTCACAGTGGCACTCTCCACGAATGCACCTGGCTTCTCCTTTTAAACAATCTTCGTCTGAACTGCATATCACTGGGGCAGCTGTAACGGAATATTTTCTTTTTGCTATTTGCTACAGAAAACCTTGTTCCAGTGTGTGACTCAGTATCTACAGCAACGCTCGCAATCGTATATACACAAACTTGATCTAAACCTTTATCTTTCTGGACTGGCTGAAAATGAGGAAGATGTTTGACGACGAGATTGCCGAGGACTTAAACCCTGGATAAATGCAATTGTAACTTTTCACGCGGCTTTTAATTTGAACGGTGTCTCCACTTCTTGGTATTGCGTACGCAAAACGTTTCCAAAGTAGAAATCGCGAGGAAAGACCTGACGACAGGGCAAGAATATATTCTGAAAATTACTTTTTTTTAATAAAAACTCCTTTGTTTAATGTTTGAACTTAAACGAAAGAAACCAGTTGAGCATCGATTTCTCTCTCTGGATACTTGAATTGTATTCTCTTTCCACACTTAATTCGTGACTTTCAAGCCTTTTGTTCCAACACCTAAATATACATCTAAGTTGGACTTCACTTACCTCCATACCATTGAATAACAATAGTGTAAATGTAATGTCACACCTGAATAGCTAAGCGTATGACACAAAAAACTCGTATCGTATCGTATCGTATCGTATCGTGTCCATTGCAATATGCCTCGTTATTCAAAAGCCTCCGACACATGTAAATGAGATGTCCCGGTATTCTGAAGTTACTTCCTGAGTTCTTTACATGATAACTAGTCTTTTAGTCAAAACAGAGTTTATTTGGAGCAATTTTGATTTCAGGGCAAACCACCCACTTACAAAAGTGTTGCATAAAGCCCCGGCTACACGTTGTAACATTGTTAGAAGATCACGTCCCAACATTGTTGTGAGAACGCTTCTAACAATGTTGGATACGCATATAACATTGTTGGAAACACGTCGCTTCGGGATTCTGGCTTCAACAATTTCCACCTCCGCCATTAAGCTCTCGGATTGGAGACTGGGCCCTTAACTCTGATTGGTCTTTGCAATACAACATTCTTGAAAGGGCGGCTACACGCTTCAACATTTGTTGTCTGGTGGAGAAAATGTTTGATCGAAATCAAAACATTCTTCCAACAAAAAATGTTGAACAAACGTCATCAAACTTGTATGCTGCACGCTCTAATCTTAAGGGCTTCAATTGCAATAGTAAATCTAACTTACGGTATAATCGCACTTGCGTCCACTCAGGGTAGTCAATAGGAAGAAGATTTGGGTCAATGAGTTGGAGTGCGTGCACCGTTGAGAGCATACACAAAATGAAACCTCCTCTTAAGTTTTTCCTCATCCCTTATAACCGAGTGTTAAGCCGAAAACAGCGCGCGCAAAAGCTGTTCCCTTTTGTTACGTCAAAGGACGCTCGCGCTAATTGTTTATGCGCAGCCTTACTGCGCATTCATTTCGAGTCTCATCTTTTTTTTCGCCAGGCGCGCGCTGAAGAGGAAATTGCGAGGAAACTGGGAGCTTCGACTGGAAAGCGTCATTTCAAAATGTCAGTTGTCGTTTTTAAAACTCTTTCTCGATTTTTCCAGCTTATTCAGATGTTAAAATGTGGGCAAACAACAAAGGAACCAAATTACTATGAGGGGGGTTGAAGTATAAAGTAAAACAAAGAAAATTTTACAGTCGTGATTTCACTTTGTCAGTTTTGCCGAGGACGGCATTGCACGATGGAAAGGTGCGGTGGAATACCGACGAATACACGACGGCTTTCCTGCATTCTGATTGCCTGTATTTTCTATTGCATAGTTGTTTATGGCGTTCTTGTTGTTGTTGTTGTCATCGATGTTGCTAAAAGTAGTTTACCAATATGATGCACAAGTGAAGTGTATTGAGGGACAACAACTTTACAAGGACTTAACTCATTTCAATGATCGGTGACACCCGTTTTCCACTTGATAGGTCCCTTTCTCTAAATGTACAGATTCCCTACATTTTATGCCCCAAAAAGTTCCTTTTAAAAAGAGTGAAACATTTATCAGAAAAGAAAACTTTTTGAGCAAAGTTTTAGTGAATGTGAAGAGCAACGTTTGACAAAGTTTCTAAGCCATTATTTATAAACAGTGCCAACACCTCTTGAATTAAATTGCAAAATTACATTGCAACCATTGCTCCAATACAGACAAGATCCGAAGCGGTTTTGCATTATAATCTGCTGTAAACTAAGGGGTTCAAGTAAGGGGCAAATAATAAACATACACAGCAGGGCGAACCCTGAGCGCTGGTCCCAAAATAAATCTTTCAATTGTAAATGAACAATTTCCTTTTCCCAACAAATTAATCGACAATAACTAAAACATCCCAATCATCGGGCCAAAAAAGAAACGCTTTTTAAAGTTTCTTTGCCCGAGAGTAGGGGAAAATCTTGACGTTGTTTTACGATCAAAGATTAGGTGGTGGGGGAATTCACAAGTTTGAAAAGGATGTCACGGGGATTTTCAGCTGACAGACACATCACCCAGGGGACTTTGTCTTGAGAGATTCCCCGAGCCCCGGGAAAATTCCTCAAGTTTGCTTGACTGATTTTACAATCTCCCTGGTTAGCCCGGGGGTCGACCCCACGGGGAAGCCGATGACATGTGCATTAAACGTTTTAGCACTGTTAACTTTCGCGACTGCCGGGTGACTCTGATGAAAGCCTGGCTGAGAGGTACTTCGATTCAATGACGTTTGTTTCTGTGAACTTCTAGACATGTTATTCACTAGTTGTAGCCTTTTTGCTTGCGTGCAGATATCTGCTTCGAAGGAAATGTGACGTTATTTCGTTCTTTTGTTAGGAAGGAAATTAAAGACACCAGACCGGAGTTTCAAATAATTCTTTTGTTCAGGACATTTTTAATTTAACGGCTAATTGTTCACTTTACTGTGCTATCACTAATTGTTCAGTCCACTGCAGTGTAAGTACACAATGCACTATTTGCCACCCAGAGGTTTTCGTTTCGTTCAAAGCGTATTATCAGAAAACGTCATAGAACATGCGACAATTAGCATGCCACAGAAAATCGCTTTCATTTTCAATGTCACAGGGATTTAATATGTTGTCTCTTTTTCACATCAACTATTATTATTATTATTATTATTATTATTATTATTATTATTATTATTATTATTATTATTATTATTATTATTATTATTATTATACTTCACTTAATTACTTGTCCACATTTACCATCTAGGGCCAGAACCCGGCAAACCATGGTTCTAAGGCACTAGAGGAGTGTTTGTTCAATTTACTTGATTGAGAGGACCTTTCTCAGAATGTGTGCTGTTCTCAGAAGTGCTGTTTTCTGGATTTCATGTGGGTTATTGTTGCCTGGGATTTCGCGCAGCTGTTTTTCAGTGCCTTTCCTAATAACTCCAAGGGCACCAACGACAACAGGGATTACCACTGTTCTCATCTGCCACATACGGGCTATTTCTATCTCCAGATCTTTGTATTTAGACAGTTTCTCTGATACTTTAATGGAAGTGTTTTTGCCCGATGGTATGGCCACGTCAATTATGGCCACGTTACTATTATTATTATTATTATTATTATTATTATTATTATTATTATTATTATTATTATTATTATTATTATTATTATTATTATTATTATTATTATTATTATTATTAAACGGATTCTTGCGAAAAATTCTTGCGAAAAAGTCATTTCAGTGATACAATCGGCAGGACTGTTTAACATACTTGGAAATAAATAGATCGCTATTTGTAGTGTTAAAATCAATTATTTTGAAAGCCAAATAGCCTGAAATGGCCAATCTTACCCCTCAAAATGCTAGGTCATAAAATACCTATTGACAGTATTTCAGATTTACAGACAGCTGCTCCAATCGGATGGAAGGAGCGATTTCCAGCGGATACTAAAAAAGAAAGTAAGAATTTAATTCGATCATGACGACAAATTGATCACGATCCCGCAGGTACTTCAGAGAAAGTGCATTCAAATTGTTATTTTCTTGGAAACGAAGACGGCCAACTGAAGTGTTCTGGCCTTGTCGCATTTGCTGTCATGGAAGCAAAAAGAAATTTGCCAAGAAGTAGAAGTCTCTCTGTAAGAAATGGTAAAATGACGAAGGAAACGAGCAATTTTCAGAAGGTTGCAAGACAAGTGATGCTAGCAAATATGTTTACAAGAATCCGACCAAACGCACTATCACAAGAGCACGGTGCCAAAATAGCAGCTGGCGTTGGGCGCCGAGCAGTAACAAAAACAGAGCGAAAACACAGCTCTGCGGTCGAGGAGCAGCCACCGCTCAAACGACGAGGTACACCAGAGCTATTTCCCATGTCAGAGGAAATGAAACAAACTGTTATTTCGTTGGGAAAGTTGGATCTCTTACCGGACGACGAAAGAAAATCCCGGGCCGAGAAAGCAAGAGTCGACAGAACACACGCTGCGCATAATAAATTTCGCGATAAGACGAGGCGAAGGGTTATTCATCCTCAAAGGTTTATTCGCAACGTTCGATCCTCTCTGAATAATTCAAAAAGCGTCATTGTGGAAAACGAAGATAATTTCGAAGAGACACCTAATGAAGGTAATGATTGCTTGGAGAGTTCAACAGACAAAGGAAAATGTTTTACAGCGGTCAGCGATGGTGAGCAAATAAGCACAAAATCAAACTACAATGTTTTATCACGACCGCAAACTACGCATTTTAACTCAACTGCGGCATCCGCGAAAAGTCAACACTGTCAAACGTTTTCTCTGGCTAGACGTCCTTTACGCATGAATAGACACAGCGATGTCGGCCTTGTAACGAGGAAACCCGCGGCAAGGAGACTTCGCAGTCAAGGAACATGGCCAGTTAGTGTTCCTTCTGTATCGAGAATTTCATCATCGACGCACCGAAACCCCTTAAGAAATACAAAAATCCAGTCAAAGCTTGGGGAGAAGGAAGCGATATTTCTAGATCTACAGAAGAAACTGATATAAAGAGCAATGAAATGTTAACAACCCGACGCTGGCAAGGTGTGGAAAGCCTTACAAGAGAAATTGAAGAAAAATGCGCATCGTGGCTGGAAAATCGCTATGGAATAATTCAGTGATGGTCTATCATACAGAGGCATAATAAAATACATTTCTGTTAAGCGAACGTGCTATTTTTTTCAAACAAGTGTAACTTATATTCCCGTAAGTCGATAGCCTGAAAATTCTACATTGTTATTGTAAGAAATGTAAATTTAACGTCGCAAAACCTCAAGTTTTTCAATTCAGCTATGAACTTAATCTAATATTCTCTCGCCAAAAATAAATTATTTCGTGTTGAAATTTGCACAGCATATATTTTCCAAACTCGGTTGGATTTTAAAATAGAAAGTTTTATTCTTTTTTCTAAAACGGACAATTTCTGGAATTAGGCGTTTATAAACAGTTTACGAAAGACTATACACGAAAAGAACGAAATAAAGGATTAAATTTTGTGTTATGTTCATTTATTTTCATAATGTGCAGCTGTTGTTACCTAATATATGCGAATAATTGCCTCGAATTCGAAGTAAGGTTCGCTAATAAAAAGCGATAGTTATCGTAAATTAATACTTATTTACATAATGTACAATTCTGGAATCAGGCAAGATGAAAATGGCTAGTTGGAAAGTTTTGATAATTTCGATTTAGTAAATTTATCACCAAAAGTTAAATTCCATAGCTGGTAAATTCACTCTCAACGTAATTCGGTGGAGCGTCTAATTACAATAATTTTCTTGTCGTACAGTAAGTCAAGAGCACGCTGAACGAAAGTGGAAATGTTTACAATTGTCTGACGTAGTTTTAAGTGGAGTCGCCTTCAAACGCAAATCTGGTTTGATTAATTTTCGGTTCCTCTCCATGCTGGTCACGTAACGACGAAAGTTTTCAAACGATCTAAAAAGAAGGCGGCCAGTTTTCTATTTCATCCGTTCCGTTGTTTTGTTATGTTTTATAACTCTAGTTTTAATGTTCTATTATTATCTATTAACGAAAGGGCCTTCTCGATCCTCTTAAGCTGTATGCATTGATCCTATGTGAAGAATAGATTTTGTCCATTTTGGTCAGGAATAAATATACCGCAAAAAAGCTATGGATGTTTGGTGTTTTCTTCAGGGTTCAGATTGAAGGATGAAGTATAAAATAATTATGTTTTGGCGAAGTTAGTTTGAGATTACGGCTGCACTTTACGGGCTACAAAAAATTCCGTCGGGTACCCCGCTTCCCAGGGATTTCACGCCAGCTACTATTTACTAAATAGAGAAGAGTGGTATTTGATCGTAGGGTTTCTGCCGAATGCCGCAAAATCAAAGTAAAGTACACTGGTAACAACCCCTGAAAATAACCCGGTGAACTAATCTGAATTTGACGCAACACGCCACGCGCGGAAAATGCGTTCGATAAAAGTCCAAGAGCGGTAATTCCCGTTTGCTGTGGTTTTACCTAACTTCGGTTTGTGATTGGTTGGCAAAACTCGCACTCCTACCCATACAAATATCTTTTAATGTCATGTAAAGAAGGAAATGTGAAATAAAGTATTGTTTGTTGTTGTTGATGTTGTTACCACTTTGTCAACCAATAAGAAGCAAAACTAAAATCAATCGTGACTTGCACGCGCGTATCTTCCCGCGCTTGACGCTAACAACAACAACAATAACTGTATTTTTGTGTCAAAGTACTTTAGCATACCTGCTAATTGGTGACACAATAACAAAGCAAATACTAAATAAGTAATAAATACTAAATAAATATTAAATATAATAACATTCTAAAATACTTGTGCAAAAAATACCAATGTTGTTCTATTAAGAAAGATACAGAAATCTACCGATACTATTCTATTAAAAATACTCCTTGTCTCTACGAGCTGTAGAGAAAACAGTCAGGTCCACATTCGTTGCTAATTAAGTTCAAGAGATTCATTTGTCTTACTAATTTCTTAAACTGACTCTGGGTGCTTGCATTTCTTATGCCCCGTGGTAGGCGGCGCCATAGTGTTGGTCCAAGATACTTAATGGAATGCTTTCCGTACCGAGTTCAGTACAGTATTAAAGCGTGGTATGACAAATTCTGAGTTCCTAAGGCTATGTTGGGTGGTTTGTAGATTAAAAAGATCTGATATATATGTGGGGCAGATGCCATGTTTAACTTTAAACATAAGAATAGCTATGTTTTGAAGTCTTTGATTATTTAAAGTCAGAAGCTTAGCTTTGTTTTATTAGAAGGTCTTCATAGGAACTGCTTTTGTCTTTGAAGACTGCCCTTAGCCCCTTCTCTTGTAACCTTTCAAGTTTTCGTTTGTCCGAAGATCTGATAAAATGCCAAACTATGGAGCAATATGTCAAATGTGGTAGAATATTAGTTTTAAATATGTGTAGCTTAGCCTTTTCTGGAATTAAATTTTTCATTCTTAGGAGAACTCCAATTTTAGTAACATGTAACTGCTTCGAATTTCGATTAGCTCATCATGTGTTTGTGCCTGCAGTGATTGGCCAGAGTGACTGCTTCAGTTTTGGTTTTTATGTCTCCAAGCTAGACAGAGCAGATTTCAACTTGGTGTCGTAAGGCCAAAGCCAAAGCCAAAGCCAAAGCAATTACTCCAGCCAATCAAAACATACAAGGCATACGGCGCAATGAAGCGATCAGAATTCAAAGTTGTGAACGAAAGAATAGACGAGTGAACGAACGGACGGAAGGACGGACGAACGAACAAACGTACGAACAAAGGAACGAAAGATCGATTCTTAGAACGACAGGACAGGAGAAGGAACTAACGATCGACCGATCGACCGACTGACCAAGAGAACGAACGAACGAACGACGAACGAACAAACGAACGAACGAACAAACGAACAAACGAATGGACGAACGGGCTGACGAATGGACGAACTAGCGAACGAACGGCCATAGGGACGGAGGTGGGCGGACGAACGGACGGAGGAACGCGCGAACGATCGAACTATCGATCGAACGAACGAACCAACGGACGGACGGACGGGACGAACGTAACAACGAACGAACGGACGAAACTGGGCAGACGAACGGACGGAGGAACGCGCGAACCAACGAATGAACAATCGAAAGAATGAACCAATGGACGGAAGGACGGAAGGAGGTACGAACGGACGAACATACCACTGTACCAACGAAGGAATGAATCGTCGGACAGTGTTGCTGCACCGCACCTGGGTAAGAGAGTCAGTTTGGAGAAAAGATTCCTGTAAAAGGAAACAACAATCATTGCGCTCAATTTGTGTTCATTATTTCGTTGAAATAAAGGACCATCCTTCAAGTAACATCTTTTTACACCTGGCTGCATGTTTATTTTCAATACCTACAGACGGCGCACATTTTTGAAATAGTTGTTTTCGTATTTTTATCCAGCAATTGATTCTGTGTTTACATGTAATCCTGAAAGCTGAATGGCAAAAACCTGTTTCAGGTATCATGCAGATAGCCAAAATGGCCTTTTCGCGTTATGTCTATTTGCGTGATGCCTTTCCGCGTTATGCATATTTGCGTTACGCCTTTTTCGCGTTATGTCTATTTGTGTGATGCCTTTTACCATCATACCTTTCTGCATTTTGACTATCTGCATGATACCTAAAGCGGGTCTTTGCCATTCAGCTTCGGATGGATGCATTCGCGATTTGGAACATACATTTTGTCATAGATATACATATGTACCTTTATAAACCACATCGCGTTTGTTAAAAATGTCATAAACAAAAATCTGGAAAAAATAAACTATTATACAGTCCCTTCGGGTTACCCACTCCACCGCCAACTCAACCGAGGACAATTCGGTTTTTCCTTTCCTTTTAAAAAAATTCTAACTGATTCCTTCTCTGTCGCTGAAACAGCACTGGTTTTCTCACCAAAGGTTCACCGACAGTCTACTTGAGCTGTGTTCTTCTCATTATGCTAAATAGCTTTTTCTCAAAAGAATAAGTGTCCCTTGAACGCTAACAAGTCTAGCTGAATTAGCAATACCGACCCGTCCACTCTCCAGTGCTCAAGATCATTCATGACACTGGAATTTCAAAACTATGACTCCACAACTTGTACAACGAAAACTAAATTGATCTCAGTTTAGCAAGATTTGTGATTAACCATCCTCGCCAAATCCCTACTGTTATATACGTGGTTCATTCACGCTAATTTCTTTGCTAATTTTTGTCCTTGGTATCTCCTTCATTATCGTCCTCAGATTCACCTGTCTTAAGCCGCTTCTTCTTGCGAATGTCATTAAGAGTCTCCTCTATTGATCGAAGATCTCTTTTGTTTTCACTTGGGACTGGTCACAAGAAAAGAAAAAAAGAAAGTCAGTTCACCTATTTATTGTTTTTACCAAGGACACTACAACACAGGGAAAGTGCATCTGCTCAAACACTATGTTTTCATCACTAAAGGCCCGGGAAAACGGCTTCAACATTTGCTTCAACATCCATTTGATTTTGTTGAACAGCGATGTCGAAACCGTATGCCACCCCCTTTTCAACCGTGTTGAAACATGCTGAATGTAAGTTGAATCGATGTTTGAATGCTTGAACGAGTTTAAAAGCGTTTAAACTTTGCTTCAACATCCATTCAACATTTCTTTTGTTATAGCGAATATTGAACGATGTCGAAGGCGTTTGCCACCCACTTTCAACAATGTTAGGTATGCGCGTGCGCACTAATCGGTCTCTCAAAGACGTATCCATAGTAACAACCGCGGGACTGAATACCAGGCCTCTCTTGAAGAATTGTTGAATGAAATGTTGCTGATGTGTTGAAACCGTGTACAGGAACTGTTCAGTCTGACACTGAAATACTGTTGCAATGTTTCCCAAAGAAATTTGACATTAGTATTAACAATATTTCCAATGATTCAGAGCTGAGATGGGTTAGAAGAAAGGTGACATTTCATCTACTCACCGTAGCCATACGCAGAGTTACTTTTGGTGGCTCTGGCAGCATCTTTGCCACTATCAGAACCCAGTAAGTGTTTATATTTGTCTTTGTAAAATGTGGAAGGTGGCTGTGCTGATTGCCGAGACGAGCTCTGTCCTCTGCCAACACTGTCATTATCATCCATATTCTGCAAAGAAAGAAAGTTACAGTACAAAAAGTTAGATACTAGCAATGGTACAAAGTGCCTCAACAGAAAACTGTGTCAGCAATTGTGCACTCCTGATGTGGCATCCTGTTTCCAAGCCTAGCAACTCAATCAAGCCAGCACTTCCAAGAATATAAAATTCTGACAAACTAAAAAGAGTATAAAATTAATTTGCATGAAGTTGTCTCTACTGTGATCAGAGTTTGGGTGCAAATCATGTTTCATGCATTCAACCGGTTGGAGAGTGTCCAGGCATCAAGAAAATTAATTCCTTGTACATATGTCACTGTGGACGAATATCTTTGAGCTTACTGCACCTAGTAAAGGCCTTGATTAACTCACCTTTGAGTCTTCTTTGGACTTGCCAACACTCTCAGGGTCAAATTCCTGGTAAAATAACAGATGTGCTGTTTTACAATCCACCATCTGATGTCACTGGACAAAGCGTTACTCAAAATTAGCTTTGACACCTTTCTTGACATCCTTACAACAAATTTCTGATGACTGATCTTCTTCAGAGAATATTGTTTCATACACTAAGGTTTTTCCAAGGGAGGGGGGGGGGCAGTGGGGGTTGGAGATTGTACTTGCACTCCACCCCACTGGATGCTCCAATTTAGCTTCTCGCTTTCCTTAAAAACATTTGTCATCTGAACACTCCCACCACCCCCACCCAACACCACACCCTCTCCTATGGAATTTCTAATGACCTTTAACTGAGGGGGTATGGATCGGGAAATTTTCTAGAGCCATGGTTCAACTGTAGAATAATGAAATTATGCCCACAAACCACAGGAGGCACAGCTGTAAACAAGAAACTTGACAAAAAACACCTCACAGTCCTCTGTTATAGTTCCAGAAAGTACCCAACCCTATCACATGCCTCTGCGAGGGAAGGGAGGGGGGAAGGGGGGTCTCTAAAGGTAAAAGCCCCAATCTCTATGGGATATCTATTGTGGACTCTTACAGTATGAAGGTAATATAGTAGGTGGGCTCAGGTCAAACCAAAAAACCTTCTGAAACAACAGGGTAAAAATATCTCCTCAGGAAAATACAATTTCATTGAGCTGTTGAAATGAAATGCTAAATTTCAGTTACTTTTGAGCAAACCAGCCAGGACAGCCTTATTACCTGTAGCCCTTCAATAACGACTTTGTTGCATGTGTTTTGACAATTATTGTCAAAACACGCGCAACAAAGTCACTGAATTCTGTTCAAAACTTCATTATTTTAGTCCACAACTTTGTTTGGTGACAGTGGTACAGTATGCAGCACTCTAAACAATACTTTTCACTTAAAAAGTGCTTTTTCTTTTAACTAGCACCATACTAGCACCATCTCTAGAAGGATTTTTAGCACACCTCTGCTCCATTCCTGTAAGCATCTAGCTCTTCATCTGAAGGTGGAAACTCCTTTGAAAAATCAGAAGGGAAAAATGGACAATTCATTAGCTGCTGGTTTCTCTCAATTTATAGAACATAAGCATAGACTCCCATCAAGGCCAAAATCCCAGAGGGGCGTACTGCTCAGATATGTTTAGTGATAAAGTGGGAATGAGGCAATAGTTATTGCTACACCCCTAAAAAGTTTAGTGTCCTAAACAAAATCCCAATATAAAAGAAATAACCAAAAGTAATTAAAAGAAAGAAAGAAAGGAAACAAGACAGTTTGTAAATGTGTCCAGCATTCTTTATTCCCAGCCCCTTGCCTTTGCCATGAAGTCCACCAAGAAACATTTAACCCTCCATACAAGAACCTTGGACCAAATGTAAATCTCAAATATCCCAACTTAAGGCACATTTTTCAACACAGCTGTCCATTTATACTAAAGTATGAATTTCTGTGAAGTTTTGACAAACAAAGAAAACAATGACCCTCTTGAAATTTGACATACAGTGTCTCCTTCAACGTGAACACCCCTGTAAGGATTAGACACCACTCTAAGGTGGACACCTTCACCTGGCCCTGGACAAATTGCCCCATACTGTATTCTCTGTTGCAAAACTCCATCTAAGGCAGACACTTTTGGGACCAGTTCCTAGTGGCTGACTTCACCATTTTCATTTACAGTCAAAACGCCTGAAGTGTTCTGCCTAAAAAATGATTAATGCGTTCATTAATCCAGAGTCGCTTCGATTCTTGGCTTCAAATTTTGAAAAGTCAACTGAACATTGTAATCATCCAACCATTGCGTCGATTCAAATATCAAATGTTGATTGGACTAATGACAAAGTGGATCCAAATACGGAAAATTTGCTCATCACGCAAGGGTAAAATGGCGGCCAGAGATGTGTTGAGAGGTCTATATCAACCAGGTAAAGCTCTTTCCATTCCCATGAGAGAGGAGATAATAAATCTCTCTAATCAAGGTTATCATACAAGGAAATTTCCCGACATTTAAAGGCAACTGAACGTACAGTGTGGAATATACTGGACCATTTCAGACGTTATGGAATCAACATTCGATATTTGAATGGACGCTATGGTTGGATGATTACAATGTTCAGTTGACTTTCTGAAATTTGAAGCCAAGAATCGAAGAAGCTCTGGATTAATGAACACATTAATCATTATTTAGGTGGAACGCTTCAGGCATTTTGACTGTAATATTTGATGAAATTATGAGCACAATGTTGATTAAAACTCAAATAATTGATAAATTAAAACTCCTAAAAGCATGAGTGAACTTCTTTTTGAAATTACCTTTCTGAACTCACTCACCTTTTTGAACAGCATTACATATCTGTCAACTTCATCTTCACCAAAAGAAAATGTGGTAAGACCAGCAATTTCAGCAACATCATGACTACAGAAGAAAAACAAGTGATGCCTCACATGCTTTTAGTTGACTTAGTAAAGATGATGATGATGATGATGATGGTGATGATGATGATGATGATGATGATGATGGAGATGGTGATGATGATGAGAGGAGGATAGTTTTCCTAAAAGAGGTTGTGGTACTAACAGCTGGTAGTAAGGAGAGAATCTCACACACATAGAGATACGAGTGAAGGAAAACTTCAGTCTCCCCTTCTCCCTTGCACTAGAAAAATAAGATGCAGGGATTAAAATTAACCTACAAATAATTAGCAATCAGCCATTTGTACATTCCAATATCAGTAAGCCAACATGCAACTTTTTCAGTTCACCACAACAGAGAAAATCTTTTTTCTTTGTGGAAAACAGTGATATAAAGATATGATTTTGCTTGCCCATGGAATATTATTTTATGCCATCTACGGAGTGTTCTAATCAACAAAGACATTGAATTTAGAATTTTGCAGTCAAAAGATGCAATCCGTTGTAGACAAAGATCCTTCTACAACCATGTAAAGTTCTTGTTTAAGAACGGAAACGGAGGATGACTGCAGCAAACGCAGCCTGATTGTACTTACACAATACTCCTTTGTACTCTGTTCATAGGAGGGTACTTCATTCTTGTTCGTTTTGAATCTTTGATGAACTCTGTGACTTCTTTCTCAGTCTGAATTAAAGAAAAGCATTCATTTGTAATTCAACAACCCTTACAATGTACATACACTGTAGACAAATAGTAGGTGAGCACAGTGGTAAGAAGAGGCCGAGGATCACAAGGCAGGAATATGGGACCCAACATAAAAGTGACAGGAATCTACATCAGTGGGTTTAAAATGTGGACTTTGCCATCACTTGGGGTATTTATGGTGGAAAGTCAAATGTTCTGACTTAACACCACATAATATTATTACATATTTTAAATGGTGCCAACATGATTGTCTTTTTACAATCCTCTTACACTGTAATAATTCATTATTACATTATTTAACATATACCCTTACTTTTCCACGAAACTCTGCATTCTTCTTTTTCTCCTCCATTTGGAGTTTCTTCAGTTTAGCTCTCTCCTCTATGGGTAACAGAAAATTATTTTAGCTTAGGTTGGCTGTTACATGCATACCTACATGCAAGGATAATGCTGTTACCAACACATTTGCCAGGGGAAATTAAATGTACTATGTATGGACTATCCAGTCAGTAAGATGGTGTTATCCACTTTCCAAGCCAAGTTAATGATCAGAACACTTTCATTAAAAAGATGAATGATAATATTATTATCAGTGTTATATTTATGATAATACTGTATTATCAGTTAAACTTCAGCTCAGCTGGAAACTGTATGAACTAAAACTGGCACTTACTACAACAATTTCCTCTGTGGCTAAACTGTTTAAAATACAGCATATTGTAGAAGTAAATTTGAACAAAGAATAGACCATTTTACAGTTGTCAGTGAAAGCGAGGCTGGGGGTGACCTTGTTTTGATACAAACCTACCTACTTTTCTTATGTAAATCATGTTTTTCTTATGCTAACTAGTGTTTAATCAGCATGATTTCCATAAGAAAAACAGGTAGGTTTGTATCAAAACAAGGTCACCCCTAGCCTCGCATTCAATCAAAGGCCAGGGTACTGAGTAAAGAACTGTAAAATGGTCTACTTTAAGTGTTGCTGTCATTGCCATTGTTCATGAGAAGTCTCTTTATTCACTTTTTCAAAAACTATGAAAAAGCACTAGATTCTTTGTTGGCCTGCACCTAATATAAAAATTTCTCACCTGAACTCATCTGTGTGTAGTTTGTGTACTATAAAAGTAGAAGCCATCAGAAGTGAAACCCTACAAAAACACCTCAAATTGACCCAAAACTATGAAAAAGCAATAGATTCTTCACTGGCCTGAGTCCTTTCTCCAGTGCTTTCCAGCTAATATAACAATTTCTAACCTGAACTCGTCTGTGTGTAGTTTTTGTTTCCTATATAAGTAGAAGCCATTGGAATTGAAACCCCAAAATCAAATCAACCCAAAAACCACACAAGACACAAGACAATACACAGAGGAGCTCAAGGTTACAATTTTTTATTGGTGCAGAGTTTGTGTTTTTGGCTTCTAAAACAAACAGTTTTTCCCATACAAATCCTTCTAATTTTTGTTTATATCCTACAAGATTGGGCTACCTGTGAGACAATATTTCATGAATTGGCAAATATTCCTTTCCTTGGGCCTCTTTCATGAATAAGAGGGTGACCGGAAACTAATATGGCAAGATTTCTGCACAGCCCTACACATTAACATTATTATTTAGTATATACGACACAAGTGAATAGTGCTTTTTCGCGTGCTCTGATTGGTTAACTCGGAGGTGATAAGCAAAGTACTATTGGCCTTCAAGCAGCTGGCGCATGAGATTTTATTGTCACACATAAAGTAATGTTTTGGTTTGCTAGTTATTCAGCTTGTGTGGTATATACTAAAACAATTATTCACCTCAGTGTCGGTGAAAGTAGTGAATATTTACCAAGCCATGAATAATTGTTAAGTATACATTTTGTGACTCACACGCCTTTACAGCTCGTTGTTTTTTGGAACAAGGTTAGTATGACAGTGATGCATGTATAATTAATGTATTGGGCTGTGCAGAAATCTTTCCACGAATATTTTAAGAGGACGGTCAAAATTACAAAGCAGTACCATTATTTATTTTAGATCCAGACAAAAGTGCATAGTTACATTTGCTTTGACTCGTGATTACGTTGCAGCAACATTTTTTTGCGTTTTACGTTACATTATTGTACGACAAATCGATGTTAACCAAAATCCACTCAAAACCGAAAGTAAACCACGGAGAATACATGAGCTCAAGTTAAATTTTTTAAACAGTATTTTATAAAACAAAAAATTTCAACTCACCTTTCGCCTTTTTGTCCACCTTTGTGGTCGGAGGTGCATCCATACTGTTCAGAATTGAGCCCAACAGATCCATTGTGACTTTTAAAGATAGCTGGCCAAAGTACGTCGAAATAAAATTGGATTCTTTCAGGATTTAAATCGGCGAAGACATAAACAATTTCCAGTCGCCATATTGGAACCTTCTTGTGTCCAGACCACCGACGTTTTTGAGGCGAGGCTGCTAACGCCTTTCGACCTGGTGGGCGCTGATGGGCGTAACTTCATCAATCAATCAATCAATCAATCAATCAATCAATCAATCTCACCTAAACTGGTTACATTTGACAAAATAGAGTAAAAAACCCGTCTTGGAACCGAATTCAGAAAACGTCAGGCATTTTCCTTCCGACACTTTGTGCGTATGGAAGTCTAAATGACGTCAGGGTAACACGCATGTACGCAGACCATGTTGGTCTGCACGCTACGGTGCATGGTCGGTGTACTTTGGTGACCGATGTTAACGCCTCACTGCGTTTTGTAACTGAAAGAAATGCATGAAAAGTTGGTCCGCCCAGAGTACTTACGGCCTGGCTAAACGAGGCAACAATGTCAGCTCGTGCATGTTTCCACGTTTCCCCGTTTAGACACCGGAGGAAACATTACTGCGGCAGCAAAAAAAATGTTTCTGGACCCCCTCAGAAACATTTTTTTGTTGCCACAGCAATGTTTCGTCGGGTGGCTAAAAGTGGAAACATCGTGGAAACATGTGCGAGCTGAAATTGTAGCCGCAACATTGTTGCCTCGTTTAGTCAGAGCTGTTTGGTTAGGCGGATGACCCGCCCTCCATGCAAACAGGACCTTAATTTTCTTCACCACAAACAGAATATTTCCATGGTAAAATTTGCTTGACACTCCATAAAATGGAAGGTATTAGCGGTCTTGAATGATAATTTATTACACTCCACTCCAACTATGAGTCCAGCAAAGAAGCCGGGGAAGCGAACCTTGAATATAATGAATCTTACAATTAACAAATGCAGGAATGCAGGAAGTGCGATGAAAACACGCAAACCTGAATAACTGGTATACGGAATGAACTCTGTGGCGGTAGAAGTATCCACATCTATAATACGAAAACCACAGCGCGTACGTATAAATCAGACTTTAAATCGATGACGACCAACAACACTGAATCCTCATTGTGCGGTAAGAAGGCGTCGGTGGAGCTAGAGAAAAAACATCCCCTCACTATTTCACCATCTTACCCCGCGGTTACGCCTTCGCTTTAAATCGTCTTCAAGCATGCCTGACAATGACATCAATCAGGCAAGATGTAGCCAGTCATAAAAAGGTTAAATTGACCGAATAACCGCTTGTTTGAGTCGTTTGCTGAAACAGATAGGGCCTTATTTGGCGCTGCGGCTTTTCTGGTCTTTTCCAATTCGATCCTTGTTGTACATGTCCTTGTTGCGCTCTCCTTCAGGACAACTTAGGAACTCTACTGGACCTAGGAAACTCTTTCGCGTCCGCCTGAGTTGAGACAGACTTAAATGAGCAAGCAATATCTCGCACCGCTTAAAACTCAGCCAAGCAAACAGTCGGTTCAAGTTTTTTCGCGTAATTGACTGGCATGGGTTGCACTTACCCAGCAACAAGTTCCGCGTCGTTATTTAGCACGTGTATGCATGCATGCTGGAAAGATGATGAACAGCAACGAAGGTAGCTTTCAACTATAAACAGGAGGATGCTGAGATGCTACCTGAACAGAATAGTAGACTGCCGTGATGGGTGTTCAGATACAAGACACGATATTGATTGAGGTATGCAGGTTCGTTTCGTTTAAAAAAAGTAATTTCCCTCCACATTACAGCCTGCGCTACAATGACCAGTACAGAATATGTAATTATTTGTCGCTCTAAAAGTAAATTAAGCAAAAAAGATACCAAGGGAGCTTTTCTGTACATCACGATGTTGGTATAAGGTGTAAAATTAACTCCAATGCTGAACTATATGTCAGTTTTAAGATGTAGCGAATAGTATACTGTTGTCGCGAAACGACTGTGTGGCGAAAAACAACAAAGCAAGTATAGCCTAGCTATAGTCTAGTTGAAGCCTGGTTTCCAAACAATCGTATTTTTGGAGACGACAGGTGCTAATTGAGAATGGAAGGCAATGAAAGGCTAACCCAATTTTGTAATAAATGAAACTTGATTTGAGGTGAAAGGAATCAAAACTTAATAAATGTTAAAGCGCGTTTCAGTACTTGAGCATCCGGGAACACAAAAACCAAAGACCTGACATTACTCTGGCCAACCACAGCAAATGCAAATTGTGAAAAGAACCAATCAGCATTCGAAGTGAACGCGAAAGCCAAGCAAGAGAAAATGCGTCAAGCAAGCCACGATAGCTTTTGGTTTTGCTAATTTTCATTGGTTGAGAAAGTGGCGTTAGCTTTGAAACCAATCACAGCTTGAGTGGCGTATATACGTAAAGCAACAGGAGGGAAGAGCGACTAAAATAACTTTTGATATTTAATTGAAAGCCGTTCTACATGATATCAGTAATATTTACTACACGTCTATATATTTCAAAATATAACAGAACTTGTTGCGGCGTGTAAAATAAGCGTTCCCTGGTAAGAAAGGTAGTATTCTTATCCACGTGCTTTTAGCATAGTTCAACGAAAACGTAATGTGGCTGTGTAATAACACCAAAAAATGACAAGTATACATGCTAACGTACTGAACGTTTTAAGGACCTAACAGCACTGTAAAATGATACGATTGCATTTATTATTTATTAATTACCTTACCCGTATAGCTAGAAGAGGAGGGACGTTTACGAGTCATTCATATCCAGGTCACTGACCAGAAAGGAAGTTTTTGCGCTGAAGATGAACTTGTTGTGGTAGAAGGGGCTAACTTATCGATGCAGCTCCGGAGAGGGGGCATCATTATCTTGGAATTTGCGTCAAATCTTGATCCTCAGCTTTCGTGACTCTAGTTGAACGTTTCCCACGTTACAACGCTGAGAACGGCAACTTCACGGGTGAGGTCAGTTTGTGATCGCTGTGATAACCAAAGTGACGTTCTCCTCAGTGCACGTGGTGTCCTAGGAAACAGCATGTTAACTTTCAGACACATAAGTACCAAATCAGGAATGGATGTAATCATCAATGACTTTGTGACGGCTCCAGGACACTTCATGATTGACTGTGACTCACACAGGTCACCTCCAAATCGACGAAGTTATTAATGTGACGTTACTGAGTATGATAGCACCAAAGTACCTCTTAATCCTTTCTAATCAACTTGTTCAAATCTTCTCTTATTATACGTGGCGTTGCTCATTATCTCATATTATTTTCCGCTTTGCATTTCATAGTCCGTTTATATGCATGCGACTCATGCGCTTAGCGTTCTTTCAGTGATGTAATTTCACATTCTACACCAATTTCTTGTTCACAGCTTATTCTCATATATCTATGCTTGTCCCACATTTCTTCCCCATATCTTGCTCTCGTATATTCTTATGTCATTTTCTGTTCTCAGATTCTCATCTCATTCCCCCTTCTCATTTTCCTACCGTTCTTTCAGTGATGTGATTTCACATCCTACACCAATTTCTTCTTCACGTCCGATTCTCTTGTTCTCATATATATATATATATATGCTTGTCGTATAGTTTCGTCTCATATCGTGCTCTCGTATATTCTTATGTCATCTTCTGTTCTCAGATTCCCATCTCATTCCCCCTTCTCATTTTCCTACCGTTCTTTCAGTGATGTGATTTCCCTGACATCCTACACTAATTTCTTCTTCACGTCCGATTCTCTTATTCTCAGATATATATATATGCTTGTCGTATAGTTTCTTCTCATATCGTGCTCTCGTATACTCTTATGTCATCTTCTGTTCTCAGATTCTCATCTCATTCCCCCTTCTCATTTTTCTACCGTTCTTTCAGTGATGTGATTTCACATCCTACACCAATTTCTTCTTCACGTCCGATTCTCTTATTCTCATATATATTTGCTTGTCGTATAGTTTCGTCTCATATCGTGCTCTCGTATACTCTTATGTCATGTTCTGTTCTCAGATTCCCATCTCATTCCCCCTTCTCATTTTCCTACCGTTCTTTCAGTAATGTGATTTCACATTCTATACCATGCAATTTTCTTATTCACGTGCGATTCTCCGATTCTCACATGCATCTAATGCTCTTCCGCTTATATTTTCGTCTCATATCTTGCTCTCGATTGTATATTCTTGTGTCATTTTCTGTTCTCAGATTCTCACCTCATTTTACCCTTTCCCTTCGAATATCGCTTAACTTATACTTCCAGTGATATTTCCACCTCATTTCTCTTATCTCTTATATTGTCATCTCTCATTCCCTCCCATTGTTCCACTTAAGCTTGTATCACAATGTTATTCTTACTGTCTGACATACACTCTAATTCTCAACTCTTCTTCCTGTCTCATATTTCTCTTGGAAAGTTTCGGGAAAAGACGGAAATCCTCAGACGTTTTCTATTTTTTCTGATTAAAAAATTTACAAAAAATATATAGTTGGTTAATTATGAA
Source organism: Pachyseris speciosa (assembly GCA_016490735.1). NCBI lineage: Eukaryota > Metazoa > Cnidaria > Anthozoa > Scleractinia > Pachyseridae > Pachyseris > Pachyseris speciosa. The sequence continues at coordinate 556,138 of JAEMWC010000492.1, forward strand.
ATAGCGCGTATTGACCGTTTTTGAATTGAAACTTTCAGCGTCATTGATGGAAGAAGACTAAATCGCGAGTTTTTGCAGTCAAATATGTTTTCCCAAACATCACACGTATGATGGAAAGAAATAGAAAAAAAAACTAATGTGGAAAAGAAAAAAATGAGACTACCAAATCCAAACCTAATTCTTTTTGGATGTGTAGGTTTTTCAATAAAGTATTTTCTTCATGACCTAGAAAAAGAGGATTTCACGTGACATCTCCTTAATTTAATCATTTTTCAAGGCATTCACTGCTTTATTTTATGAAAAGACGATTGTTAACCGTTCAAGATTTGGGAATTTTTATTATTACTTCGCTGGAACATGAATGTCTTTCATATTCCTGCAGGGTCCTGCAGTGGTGGTAACATTAAATTTTTGTATGAAGCTGCGAGGTGCGGGGATCTTGCTAATCAATCTAATGATTTTTGTCGCTGCGGAATCAACTGCAGCGATGGGAAAGAGATCGAAACAGGACAGACGTCCCAATTGACATCATGCCCCCTTAGGACAGACACTAGGGGTGGTTCACTGCCAAACTTTTTTTACGTCCCTAATGGTGCTTTTACGTCCCACAGAGTCAGATTAAGTGAAAGTACTGTGAGACGAGACCTACGACGAAAAAAAAAGAACTGCGCTTAGTGTAGACTGAAACTAACTGGCACAAAAATATTATTTGCGATAGCTTTGTATAAAGTGGTAAAATTATGCGGACAGACAACGGTTGTTAGGAAACCTATGACTCCTAAAACTAAGACCCATAAACCTAAGACCCCGAAAACTAAGACCCATTTAGTTTTCTTTATTTGTCACTTTTTCAGGCGGTCTTGGTTTTCCTAATTTACCTACGGTAATTACGAAAACTAAGACCTCCACTAACGACTGGAAAAAATAGAAGAAAAAGATGCAAATATGTCATTTATGTAGTGTCTGCGCTCCTGCGCACGCCATGTTGAAATAACAGATACATTGCGGAGGTGCCAGGGGGACGTCACTTGGTGTCTTCACATGTATTGCTGACAATTAGTATTGCTGACATCATAGTCATATTTACTAAGTAACAGAAAAGTCACTAAATCAGACTATAAAACTGAACATTTATTAACTTGAAAATCCTTATAGTTCAAGAGAAATTTAATGATTTTTACCATCAATAAAGATTTACACACATAGTACAAGTTTTAAGATTCATCATGTCCATTATGAACAAAACTCAATTATATATATTAAGAAACAAACTATAGCTGGAAAATTTCTGTAGGTTAAGGAATATCACCGACAAGTATATTAAATTTGACTGCAGGCTTTGTTTTGGCTTTTTAAATGGAAATTAACCACAATTTTTGAATAACATCTACTTTACAACAACAACGTATGTTCAAAGTTCACTGATAATCTTGTACTTTGATACTCCTTGAGTAGAAAAAAAAAGATAAAATTAATTGCAGCTATTTCTGCAATCAACTGAGTGTAGGATACATAACAAAAACCGAGAAACAAAACAACAAACAAACAAAAAAACAAAACAAATAAGTAGACGACATTAAATCTCAAGGAAATAAATCAAAGAACCAGGCAGCGCATCTTACGTACAATGGAAGACATCATGGGGTGGGAACGTTGACAAGAAAGTGGAAATGACATATTTGTAGCTATTTCTTCTCCTTGTTTTGTTTCAATCGTTGGTGTAGGGCTTGAGTTACCGCAGGCAAATTACGAAAATTAAGACACAAACGTTGAGAAGAAAGTGGAATTCACGTATTTGCATCTTTATCTTCTATTTTTCCAGTCGTTAGTGGGGGTCTTAGTTTTCGTAATTACCATAGGTAAATTAGGAAAACTAAGACTCAAATCACAGGGAGCAGAGGAGTCCTATTTGACCGTAATTCCAGTTAAACGTTGGAGACTATGGCATCTTTAGGCGCGACAGATCAACCGGACCTGGTGGTGGGATAATTGTCTTTGTAAGCAATCGCATCGAAGCCAGGCGACGTTTTGACCTTGACGATCCTCATTCAGAACATGTATGGTTGGAACTAAGACAACGGGGTCACCCAGGAAAGTTTCTATGTGGATTCATTTATCGACCACCTAATGTCAAAGCACAGATAGATTCTAACATTCTTTCCAATTTGGAAGGAGCGATTTTAAACTCCAAGAGACGTGGCTACTGGGGGATGTAACCGAGACCAACCCGTTGCCATTTCTACCTCAAGATTTCAACGACATTGGACTGCATCAAATGATTTCTGGTGTTACCCGTCCTGCTTCCCAGACCTGTTTGGATCATATATATTCCACCGAGATTTCAAGGATTCTTGCCTCTGGAATACTGTTACATGGCCCTTCGGACCACCTGCCTGTCCTTGCAGTTCGTAAACATTTTATTAAACCTAAGCGTTCACATACTGTTATTCAATACAGAGATTACAAACACCTGAACACTGAAGAATTTACTTCGAGACGATCTGCGTAAATGTGAGCTTAGAAAAATGGTATTCTCTTTTCAATTCAGTGGTAAACAAGCATATCCCTCTGCGTCAAAAGCGAGTAAAAAGATCCCTCCAACCTCCTTAGTTCTCTCAACGGTTACTTGACGCTATCAAACATCGAAACAACACTGAAACAAGCTGCTGAAGAAAGCTCGAAAGACGAACTCCGATGAAGACTGGAGATTTTTCAAAATAAGCAGGAACACAACATATTATAAAATCAGATCCGCCAAGGCTAATTTCTTCAGAACTGCAATTGATCACAATGTCAATAATCCAAGAGTCTACTGGGACCACCTGAATGCTCTCATTAAAGGAAAGAATGTACCTCAGCAGAGGCGTAGCGTCCATATACGCACGTACGCCTGTGCGTACAGCTGAAATCTGGAAAAAAATATTTTGTTATTCGCTGAAAGCAGTTTTTAAAGTCTTTGCAGTATCTTTTCATTCATCCATACACGGCAAGAAAAGTCATAGTGGAGTGAAAACAAAAGCAAATTGAAAAACCTCTCCGAGGCCCCTACACCTATCCTATGTCAACTTGCACATCAGAGCGTAGCTTCAGCAGTATGAAGAGACAGAAAAGGAGGTGCGTGGCCAAGCGGTTAGGGTGCTGGCTTACAATGCGGAAGCCCCGGGTTCAAGTCCCGCTCTAGCCGTTAGTTGCAGTGGGCCACGCTTGGTTCGCCTCCTGCCAGTTGGGTTTGTTGACCCTGTTATGTTTATTTGGATATCGATTATTTGTTTCATGTTCTTTAAGTGGAGTACCTGTGAACTAGCTACAGCAGCTAAGTGCATTTCCACTATAAACAATGAAAATTTTTTTTGATAACTCCTTTTCAAGGTACCGCGACATAAGGCAGATTGAGCTCTTTAGTAATTCTACCCAATCACTGAACACAAGGACGTTGACATTGATGATGTTATAACAGAATTAACAGAAATATAACAGAATCCCTTCAGCCCTTCTGAAGGGTAGACGTCTTGCCCTTTGCTTGTAAAGCCCTGTTTATACCGTTGTTTCACCTCCTGTTTTTGTTTTAGCTTTCCGAAAACTCTAGAGATGGGTAAAATAACCAACTAACCACTGTATTTTCCCTCGCACGTATTTACTGACATGTCCCTCGGAAATGGTAGGAAATGGCATGTACGAGACCTTAAATTTCAATGTTTTTTGGGGGAGTCCCCAAAACTCCCCCTAATTTGGAGCGTGTTTTGCTCTCGAGCCATTCTCCTTGTGCGTGCACCTTCAAAAACTCACGCTACGCCCCTGCTCAGCACATTACCCTTCAGGTCGAAAACAATGAGAGTTTGACCTACACCGCGCCGTGAAATTGTCAAGGTGCTGAAGATGGCAAAATTGAAATTGAAAACTCGTTTGCTCTCAGCCGAACGATTCTTTCGTGAATACCGGCCGGGGACCACAAACGTGCAGCAATTAAGACCAATTGTCATTCGCGAACAAACTAATCCTCCTCAAGAGTTTAAAAGTGTAATGTTTATACCAAAGCAAGCCCGGTGGAGAGTAGTGCTTAACTTTAAAAAATGTTGCTCCTCATGGCGGCCGCCGGCCGGTCAAATCTAACTCACGGCAAGAGAAATTTAATCGCCTCAAGGGTTCATTTGTAAAATAATCATATCAGAGCAAGCGCCGTGGAGAGCAGTGCTTAAGACTGAAATATTTCTCGGTCAAATCCTGACCAATTTGTTTTCAACATTTCGTTGTGACTGAGTTCGGCAACTAGCTTGCGTTGGATTGTAGAATAATTAACTCTTTTTAGTTGAATTAATTTCTTCGGGTCATTCTACATATATTACATTTTGCATAATTATGCCATTCCGCAAGGCATGCCACATGCCATTCCGCAAACTCATTCGGCCTTTTACCCTCACCGCTACAAAAACGCAGGCTCCTCATAGACAACCAATCTTCTTATTTAAAGAACCATTCTTCCATTACTGCTCTCATTGACATTGTGGACACGTTACTTCTCAATATGGACCGGGGCGATATGAGCGGCCCCCTAATGCTAGACCTAAGCAAAGCCTTCGATTTGATTGATCACGCTCTTCTTCTCAATAAACTAGAAATCTACGGTGTGAGTGAGACAACACTTGGTTGGTTTAACTCGTATCTAAGGATGCGAAAACAAGCCGTTTTCGTCAACGGAACAACCTCAGATTTTCTCGATATTTCACGTGGTGTCCCACACGGGAGCATCCTGGGCCCCCTTCTTTTTATCATTTTTATGAATGATTTATCTTTAGAAATAGATGATCCCCAGAAATTAAAAATGTTCGCGGATGACTCAACAATATTGGTTACAGGCAGAACTTTGGAATACGTAAATCAGCAGCTCGATAATTATCTCAAACCCATTTCATCTTGGATAGAAAATAATGCAATGGCGTTAAATATTGCCAAAACGGAATCCATGGTCATCGCCACTAAACCCAAATTAACACGATTGCATCTTGTATTTGATGAACAATTAGCTTGGAACTCACACATCGATTAAGTCTGTAGTAAGGTTATGAAACAGATTAATCTCTTAAAAGCTATCAAAATTTATTTATCACAATGTGCTAGGCAGTCTTTATATAAGACCTTAATACAACCTACACTTGACTATGCATGCGTCATATGGGGAGCGACGTCACAGCATAATTTAAATCGAGTTCTTAGATTACAAAAATACGCGGCGAGAGTTATTCTTAATATCAAGCGACCGCAGGACCTTCCATCATCTGAGCTGTTCATCAAACTACAGTGGATGAAAATAAATCAACGCATAGACTACTTCACCTCTATATTAACGTATAAAATAATTAACAAATCTAGCCCTGATTATCTGCAGAACAGCTTCAAATACGTCAAAGATAGACACAACTTTAACACCAGATCGGCTGCAAATGGAAACCTCTCCATACCAAAGCTATCTTCGAAGACAGGACAAAGATTTTTTCAATACCGTGGAGTACATGCTTGGAACTCCTTGCCCGTAGACGTGAGAGGATATAGCCTCGATAAGTTTAAAGAATTTTTACGTCTTAAAAACTTTTAAGTTTTCTCATTCTCTTTTGTTATATGACCATATTTCAATGTTTTAAATTTATTAATTGTTGTAAATCAGATTATAATAACGAGGGCCACCTTAATTAACTTCGTGTTAACTTTTTGGTGCCACCCTCTTTAAATATTGTTTCTATCTATCTATCTAATTCTCCGTACAATTGAGCGCGAATCGATCTTGTCGATTTGAATCACGAACGTACGTGATCAAACCACATACAAGACATCGTGTTGCGCTGCTGTCACGCTGCTGTTGAAAGCCTATCCGTGACAATCGTCGGGCGACGATTCCGGAAAGCGAAGCTTTCCGTACGAGGCACGAAGTGCCGAGAATAAAAAGAGAGTCTCTTTCTTTACTGTTAGTCACCACTAGTGATGAGCCCACATTCATTACTGTTTGTGAATAAGATTTCAACAGATGAATTGGTGCTGCAACTGCACGGCGAATTTAACTGGAAATATGGTGAAATAGGACTCCTCTGCTCCCTGTGTCAAATGGGAACGTTGACAAGAAAGATCGACTAAGCTGCATCCAAATTGCGAAGAAATGAATAATAGAAAATGTCACACTTAGTTTTTACATTGTACGAGAGGAAACAATCAAAGGAAAATTATAAAGAACTGGAAGAGAACAAAGACAGCTAGACCTAGAAAATAACCGGTGGTCAATAAAGTGTCTGTAAATAGAGTGGTTTGGAGCAGTTTTCAATTTAGTGCCATTACTCCAGCCAATCACAACAGACCGAAACAGAGTAATGTACCAATCAGAATACGAAGCAATTGCAAGGGTAGCCGACGCAAAGCGCGCGAAAATGTACGCGCGCGTGTAAGGCTCGATTGGTTTTGCTTTTGCTTCTCACTGGTTGAAAAATGGCGCGACTTTCCTGCTGGCCAATCACGGAGCGAAGCAATGCAAAACCAAAGCAGACGCAATTTTTCGATGATTCATTTAAAGGGGGACTAACTTAACTACAGACTTAGCGTTGTTGCCAAGGGATTTTTACGAATTGTATTTGTAAAACACGGTTTTTCGGTGTTTTTGCCACTACATTGGTGAAACGTGCGAAGAGGTGAAAATGTAAAATTTATAAATTGTTATTGCGCATACGCAACGTGCCCCAGGCCCCAACCATGCTTTAGAGAGAAAATTCCCTAAAACTTGGAGGAAATTATGTGAAGTTCCGATTTTTTTTTCCAATCGGAGATATGCCAACCTTTTTTACAAGCCTACGTAAGCAATTGATGTTAACGTACATAACTGCAATGATAATGACGAAATGGTATGAATTTGTCTGCTTATGACGTCATAAATCTCACAAAAACGCGAACTTCCAAAAATCGATACGTAGAGTTTTGCACCTTGGCGATCGTTAACCATTGGCACCATTTTCGATATCCAGGGCCCGGTTGTTCGAAAGTCGATTACCCCTAATCCAAGATTAAAACTTAACCAAGGAGTTTTTTTCTGTATCCACAAACATTGGTCAACGCTGATATTCTGCATAATTTTAGATTTGAGGGCGTAAATCCTAAACTGACCAAAAGCAGCAAAAGAAACTTTCATCCTAAAGTTAGAAACTGCAACCAAAGTTTACGCTAATCCTGGATTAAGTTAATCGGCTTTCGAACAACTGGGCCCAGAAGTATCCGTCACTCGAGTTTTAGGCTTTTTTCTGTTCTGGTCAGGTGACTTATCCATATGGTTGTGACTCGAAAATCTTGTAAAACTTTTTTATTGTAAAAACATAGCTAGACAGCTTGTCTGTGCAAGTTAGGGTTTCCAAGACATGAGGGTTGGGAACTTTCCATAGCAACAATGTTAGCTAATTTTGTAGTTACGTTAGTCTTCCTTTAAAACCGCCCTAACACTGACAAGCTGACTAGTTTAGTTGAAGCAGTGTTACACTGTGAAAAGATGATTAAATAAAAGTTGAGCCTTGCACGAATCTTTCGTGCTTTCATCCATCATTTGTTCGCTTGTTGATAGATGGGAGGGCGCGAAATTACCTGGCGGGCTATAATTCTCATAGAAACGGTTTCATTATTACTAGCGTTGGTTTTTAAAATTGTGGATTATTGATACTGCGAAAAGTTGTCTATGTCAATGACTGAATGTCTCAGTATTAAAGGCAATATTTGACCGAAAAAAATCAGTAGTGACCTTACTTTCTTTTGCTTTGAAAGCCAGCTAATTTCATAGTCTACTAACTTGTTAATTTGCGATTATAAGGTAATTCGATTCATTTTCTTCTTGTTAAAGAATTTTGGGCTGGCTGGTCAAATGTGTTGATTGATAAAGAAGCAAATTCGAAAACTACAGCAGGCGACAAGCGACATGCTATCCGTTGATAACTTCGAGGAGGAGCTTAAAGAGGAATATGGCAAGATATTCACCAACATCTCTCATGCAACTAAAAGCCGAAAAGAAACCGAGATCGGGCACGAAGACTGATCCTTGTTTACTGCCAACATCGCGCGAGGATGAAACAAGTCACAAGACCGAAAAGCTATCAGATGCTTCTGGTAAACAAGAGACAGCCTCGCGGGCGAGAAACAGGAAGAAAAACCTAGCCAACCGTTATGAGGACCCGTTTGCTGGCAAAAGAAATATAGTTCGAGAAAGAGTGAAACCTTCGCAAAAAGATACAAACAAGAGTCTGATGTACGAGAAGGTGGCGATGGATTTCGAAGCTTTTTTAAACAAATATATGATGACTGACAATTTGGGAGGTGAGAAAAGTTATGACTCTGCTAACTCCGAGTTAGATGTTTCGAGCCAAGATTTTTCTCGGAATAAAACAGTTGCTGGTACAAGAATTCGTTACAAAACTGTTCGTACAAGAAACGATACACTTTACATTTGGACAGCTTCTGTGTAAATAACTACAGCTTTCTCGAGGCAAGAAGGAAAATAGAGAGCAAAGTAGCTCTAACTGTGTCAATTTTTGACCATTATGTGAACAATGTCAGTTGTTTTAAATATCTTGGAATTTTAATATCGTCGATTCTGATTTTACTTGGACTAATCGTGTCGAATACATTGCAGGGAAAATACCCTGCTAGCAGAGGTTTCTTTCTGGCAAGTCTTTTAGCATGTACGAAGTCGTTCGCGTCTCTTGCATTTCGAGTAGTCGGCTTGTTTACTTCCCCGAGAAAGTAAACAAGTCGACTACGCGAAATACAAGAGACGCGAACGACTTCGTACATGCTAAAAGACTTGCCAGAAAGAAATCTCTGCTATAGCAGGGTACAGGGAAAATTAACCGAAGACTTGGTCTACTTAGGTGTCTTAAACATTTATTACCGTTTAGGGCGCTCATCCTTTTTTTTACAGAAGTCTTGTCATGCCCTAATTTGAGTACGCAGATCTAGTTTGGGGTGACAAGCACAATGTAACTTAAATGTCTAGCCTACAAGTTTTACAAACTAAGGCACCGAAAATCATTTTAGATCTCCGCTTTATTCATCTGCGTCGCATGCATTAGCGATTCTGAAGTGGATACCGTTAGAGAAAAGGCGTTTCCAGCGAAGATGTGTGCATGTATACAAATGTCTAAATGGACTAATAAACCATGAATTGACTTTAGTAACACAGCAACGGCAACAGCAACAGCAACAGCAACAGCAACATAATCACAACACAAGAAATAAAGTCCATCATAGACTCCCTGGCGTTAAGAGGAATTGGGGAAAACAGAGAACTGCATATCATGCTGTAAATGACTTTAATTCACTTAGCCAGGTAATACGAGAATCTGCTAATATTAATACATTCGAGCGATATGTTTTTAATTTCTTAATATATATATTTTTTACACATTTTTCTTTATTTTCTTTCAATTTCATGTATATATTTTAGTCTTAATCTTTGAGGTCCTTTACGAAAACCACAAATTGTGAAAAGTTTCCTCTATAAAGATTACTATTACTATTATTATTATTATTATTATTATTATTATTATTATTATTATTATTATTATTATGGCAGTTATACACATCTGGATGCCAGATTAAAAAAAAAAAAAAAAAAAAAAAAACCACAACAACAGCTAGGCGGACAACCGTAGCTAGCTCCGTGTATAGATTTACAAAAGATAAACTATTTAAAATATTATACATAAATCTACTTAAAATTCTCTAACTAGTTTAAAAAAAAGGCATAAAATAGACAAATAAATCAATAAAACCCTAAAAGTTCCTAGTATTGCGAGTCTATTGTTTAGCTCAATATTATTATTATTATTATTATTATTATTATTTATTATTATTATTATTATTATTATTATTATTATTATTATTTCCATGGTAAAATTTGCTTGACACTCCATAAAATGGAAGGTATTAGCGGTTTTGAATGATAATTTATTGCACTCCACTCCAACTATGACTCCAGCAAAGAAGCCGGGGAAGCGAACCTTGAATATAATGAATCTTACAATTAACAAATGCAGGAATGCAGGAAGTGCGATGAAAACACGCAAACCTGAATAACTGGTATTATGACTGAACTCTGTGGCCTTAGAGGTATCCAAATCTATAATACTAAAACCACAGCACGTACGTATAAATCAAACTTAAAATCGATGAGGACAAACAACACTGAATCCTCATTGTGCGGTAAGAAGGCGTCGGTAGAGCTACAAAAAAAAATTCCCTCACTATTTCACCATCTTACCCCGCGGTTACGCCTTCGCTTTAAATCGTCTTCAAGCATGCCTGACTATGACGTCAATCAGGCAAGCTGTAGCCAGTTATAATAAGGTTAAATTAACATCTGCATGTTATTTCAACTTTTGTCCCGACGTTAATTGGCTTTAAATTCTGACACCTAATTTCGTTGAAAGGTAAATCTGAAGTATTTCCCAGATTACATCATAAAAAGAAATAAAATAAAATGAAATAAAAATAAATAAAGTTTTCGACAAATCACATCTGTTATGCACGGCGTGTGTTCCCATATCGAAATTCCTCGCACCTTCCACGAAACCGCGCGTCTATTATTTTATTCCCGCTTCCTATTATTTTCAAACAGCTAACTTCTACTGCCCTTGCAATGATAAAATCCAAAGGTAGATGCTTGGGAAGCAAAAGACACCAATACATTACACAGTACTGCTGCTGTATTTCAATGGTTTACTCAGTGTTGAACAAGGTTGAGTCGCGCAATAAACAAACTCGTTGAGCACGTGTTTCCCTGAGAGCTGTCAAGTAGTCACGTAAAGTAATATTTCCAACAAAAGACATTGTCTAGGTATTAGAAAACCAGAATAAAAAACAAAAATTTCAAAGAAGTAAGTTCAGGCATTATGAATCATATTTTCAGCCATAATCGATCGTTCCCGTACCATTTTTACTGTTTTGGGACGTCTACAAGTAGTTAATATAAGTAAGTTATCAACTAATTTTAACCAAAAAGTTCAAAAGGCGCCAGTTTTATGCGGTATTTCGGAAGTGGGCACTCGAAATGCTGTTTCGGCAAGTCTCCGTACAGCGCAAAGCCTGATTCAAGGAAAAGTTGGTATGTCCTGAAAGAAGAAATTTGCGGCTCAGCATTTCGAAAGTAGAGTCACGGTGAAAAGAGGCCTCGAAGCTCTTGTGCCGGATGTGCTCAACCTTATTTACAGCAATTCCGTGTCCTCGACTAGGTCCTTCTTTACTTCAAACTGGAATCGAAAATCCCTAATGCAGGATAGCAAACCATGATGAATCTAACGAAGTTAGGAAGAACAGTGGTGAGTTAAAGCAAATTGTTACCGTGTATATTGATTATCTACTGCTTTCTTGGGGAGACAGACGTTTCATTTTCTCAAAAGATCTTCGAGCACGCGAATAGCCTGCGAGCAAGCTCTCTCGGGGGGTAGGGGGTGGAAGGAGGGAAAAATGGAAAGAGAGCTTGCAACGATCTCTCTGCGATTTGAATTCCGCCCCTAATGCTCCCTATGGCTTCCGGCTGCCTGAGCTGTCAAAATTTGCAATTGGGCAATCAGCGCAAACCGGAAATTTGTTTCTTCCGTCGAACAGGAAAGGACACGAAAGAACAACTTTGGCACACGCAATGCAAAAGACGGGAATCGTCGCGGAAAAAAAAATGACTCCTCAGTTTCTGCCTACCGTGAGCTACAAAAATACGAAAAACCAGCGAAGGTTTCAGCTTTATTCGGAACGTGGTAAACCCAAAGTTTGCTGAGCCGGAGAATGAAGTTGAAGTCTCGGATGTCGGACCAAGGAGGCAGCGAACTTTGCTAACCTCGTCAACTACGCCAGATAGAAGCCCTGGTCAAAAGAAAGATCGCAACAGACATCCCCTTACTTTGGGCTTCGGCGACCTGGTCGTCGATAATGCTTTGACGTCGGGGAAAACAACCAATACTGTCTGCTACCAATTATTTTAGATTGCAGCGGCGCGTACTGATACTTTTGCCAAATCATGTAGGCAAAACAGCGAAAACATCTTTGCTTTGAAGTAAGCTATCGACTGCTAGACGCTGTTCTGGTTTCAAATCTGACGGACAGTTCATATAATTTTCGTTTCGCGAATACAAATGTCTCGCCTTTTCCGAACAAAAACCAAACAAACTCAAACCACGCAGTCCACGCTCAATGATAGATCACGCCATCACCCGGTCAAATCAGCCAATCAGCATTTTGCGTCCAATTTTTGGACGCAGAAATTCAAATTTATGAGACACGAGTGCAAGCTCTCCTTCTCTCCTTTCCTCCCCCACCCCCTACCCCCGGGACAGCTTGCTCGCAGGCTAGCACGCGAACGAAAATGTAAGCCGCCGGACATGGCCGGGACGCAAGAGGGTGGGGTGAGGAGACAAAATTTATTTTCCTCACACTCGTTAAGCTGATCTTCGCAGAAAAACAAACAAACAAAAAAAGTATGTGGACAGACTAGACAGTAGCAGCCATTCAAGAGCAAATAATCCGTTGTTTAGATGGCCTTCACAAGTGGTCACCAATTAAGGTATGAGAGGGGTGGGGCTAGGCTGGAGTGCTGGCAGGAGGTACATGAAGGTCCCGTCTGGTTCAAACTATAGGCATTGTAGTATTTTTTGAGTCTTGGTACTTTCTCGTGTTATCCCTAAATCAACCTATGCCTACTGTTTTTATTCATTTTTCTGTTAATAAATTTATGTTTAAAATCATGGTTAGTAAGTTTTACCTGACTAAATTAATAAGGAATAAATGAAATTTCATAATTCTTACATAAAGGTCACATTACTTTGGTTTATATTTTTAAATAGAAAATTGTGGTGCAAGCATTCTTCTTAACAAGAATCAGATCATCCTTGAAGAGAAAGTGCCTCCTTAGCAGATCACGTGGACCTTTGAGGAGGCAAACTACTACAGGAAGAAACTGATGCTCTATATACTTACCTAAGTTTTCAGCGACACTGACAACTAACCACAATTGTTTGTAACCTCGCATATAACTGAGAGTAACAATTATAATAACCACTCCACCATTCTAACAAACTTGTAACTTCGTGGGTAGCATATAGTTACCTGAGAGTCGCAAGTTAATAACCGCTCCACCATTCTAACAAAATTGTAACCTTGTGGGTAGCACATACCTGAGAGTTGCAAGTTAATAACCACTCCACCATTCTAACAAAATTGTAACTTCGTGGGTAGCACATACCTGAGAGTAACAATTATAATAACCACTCCACCATTCTAACAAACTTGTAACTTCGTGGGTAGCATATAGTTACCTGAGAGTCGCAAGTTAATAACCGCTCCACCATTCTAACAAAATTGTAACCTTGTGGGTAGCACATACCTGAGAGTTGCAAGTTAATAACCACTCCACCATTCTAACAAAATTGTAACTTCGTGGGTAGCACATACCTGAGAGTAACAATTATAATAACCACTCCACCATTCTAACAAACTTGTAACTTCGTGGGTAGCATATAGTTACCTGAGAGTCGCAAGTTAATAACCGCTCCACCATTCTAACAAAATTGTAACCTTGTGGGTAGCACATACCTGAGAGTTGCAAGTTAATAACCACTCCACCATTCTAACAAAATTGTAACTTCGTGGGTAGCACATACCTGAGAGTAACAATTATAATAACCACTCCACCATTCTAACAAACTTGTAACTTCGTGGGTAGCATATAGTTACCTGAGAGTCGCAAGTTAATAACCGCTCCACCATTCTAACAAAATTGTAACCTTGTGGGTAGCACATACCTGAGAGTTGCAAGTTAATAACCACTCCACCATTCTAACAAAATTGTAACTTCGTGGGTAGCATATACTTGAGAGTTGCAAGTTAATAAGCGCTCCACCATTCTAAAAAACTTGTAACTTCGTGGGTAGCATATACCTGAGAGTTGCAAGTTAATAACGGTTCCACCATTCTAACAAAATTGTAACTTCGTGGGTAGCATATACCTGAGGGTTGCAAGTTAATAACCGCTCCACCATTCTAACAAAATTGTAACTTCGTGGGTAGCATATACCTGAGAGTTGCAAGTTAATAACCGCTCCACCATTCTAACAAAATTGTGACTTCGTGGGTAGCATATACCTGAGAGTTGCAAGTTAATAACCGCTCCACCATTCTAACAAACTTGTTAGTTCGTGGGTAGCATATACTTGAGTGTCAAGTTGCTTTTTGATCTTAATGTTGGATCAGATGTCAGAGAAACTCTTAAAAGTTTATCATCTCAAGGTAGGAAATTTTTTTTCCTGGGAATGCGCAGTGGCAGATGTACAAAGGACAAATACAGTGAATGGAAACAATTGCTTAATGATTATTTGGCTTCCTGTTATTCACTGACTCGTTATTTCCCTCGTCATTGGTCATTCAACCGGCAATCATTCACCCCGCTTCAAAAAACTATTTCTGTCTCATGGAAACGATGTCCCGTTTTCTCTGCATGCTTAGTTAAAGATCTGAGAGTTGTAAACCCACGCAGGCAAGTTACACATTTTCGTTTTAAACGACGCCGGCATTTCAAAACAAAAGGCAAATGTTACAGATCACATTATCCCGTTATTTAAATGCCTAACAAAATTAAGTCATCATTTAATAAAAATGCAATGAGCAGTGTCCGCGCAAGAAGCGTAAAGCGTTTGGTGCCAGAAGTTTGACCGAAAAAAAAAATTTCTTCCGAACCGTGTATAAATATATTTCAGTCGTAAAAATTCGAAACTCCGCTTTTATTTACATTTTCACTCAAAAAGCGAAGTAGAAGTAGAAATTCGGTCAAACGATTCCGGTTGAATACCTCTTCGAACACCATTCATGAGACGAAAAGGACGTCAGCCAACAAACTGAAGTACCTTAAAATTTACGCATTTCTGTCAATTCTTGCTGTAATTACTTTGCGTTGCAACGCCATGGGACACAATCACTTTTCTCATACTTAATTAAAGTCGCTTAACGACAGGGGAATGTCTCGTTGTTATTGACGTGTGGTTTGGGGATCCCGCGGTTCTTTAACACCTTCGATTCCGCTCACCAGGCAAAGGTATTCCTGGAATTTACCATTACGTTCCAAATTCTTTGATGTGCCGCATCTGCCCGTGCAAAAATTTCCCCTGATGCGGCTCCTCGTGTGATTGACAATTAAAAAACTATGAATTAAGAAGGCTAAACATCTAAAATAGATTGCCGCATATTGATGTGTAGATAAAATAAATAAAAAAGGGAAGGCTAATTAAAATATACAAATAGAAAAATCCCTAAACTATGTTTCAAATACTAAAAACGAAAAAATGTACATAATTAATTAATTGAGAAGAAATATCAAATGCAGTTATTGCATTAACATCCAACAAAATTTTGTTTCTTTAAAAGGCTACGAAAGGATGCAACATTCTGTGCCTTCTTTACAGATGCTAGTAGTCGGTTCCATATACGGGATATAATAAAAGAAAACGAGCCATGGAGGAACTTGCTATTATAAGGGCTTTGTTCCACGTTTACCCCACTATTTCTAAGATTGTAAGGAGTGATACGGGGTTTAAATAAATTGCCTATATAGCGAGGATCATCCTTCTCAAAACATTTAAAGAAAAGTTTCAGCGATTGTTCGATGCGTCTATGTTCAAGAGAATTCATGTTCGCAATTTTAAGGAGAGACTCATAATCAGAATTTTTTTCCCATATTCATTATTGTTCGTAAACCGTAATGATTAGCATCTTCTAATTTCTTTTTGAGTGTCTTGTTAACGCCGATAAGTAACGAATTACAATATTCAAAATGCGACAATACAAAGCTCTTGTAAAGGACCAATAAAATATTTGCTGGAACAAAGCGTTTAAGGCGTCGAAGAGCAGTTACCTTAGCGTATGCTTTCTTTAGCAATATATTTATATGTTCCTTGAAAGAAAATTGATTGTCCAAGTGTACTCCAAGAATCTTTAAGTGTTCTTTGAGACTGATAGAGGTGCCATTAAATACTAGGTCATAAACATAAGACGAGTTCCCATGGATCATCCCTTGCGTCTTGTCCCCATTGGCCTGAAGATAATTGTGGTCCAGCCAGGATGAAAGAATTTCCATGTCTTTATTTAAGCAGAAATGGGCTGTTGTCCACCGCGTCAGTTGGGTAGTATCGTCTGCGTAGACGCGGAGTGACGAGACGGTAACTGTTTCGTTCATATCGTTCATAAAGATGTTAAACAGTAATGGACTAAGAAGACTACCCTGAGGGACACCACAGCGTAGGGGTAACCAGTTCGGAGCTTGAATCGTTGCATATTACCCTTTGTTTGCGGTCATGCAAATATGATCTTATAAGCTGAAGGGCTGGCTCTAGTAGGCCATATGCTTTTAATTTTGCAAGGAGTAAATTAGGGCAAATACAATCGAAAGCCTTTGATAGGTCGATAGCAGCCATGCCCACATCTTTCTTTTCGTCCAGAGCGCGTCTCCAATCGTCTGTTAATTTGATCAAAGCTGTAGCGCAAGAGTGTCCCTTGAGAAAGCCCGACATATTAGATGAGAAAGTTGGTGTAAAGGAAGTGTACAGTTGATCAAACATATACATTACTTTTTCAAAAAGCTTGGAGATTGCGGAGAGGACACTGACAGGTCGATAATTGTTTTTGTCTGTCACCCTTTTTGTGGATAGGGGTGACATTACTCATTTTCCATTCCCTGGGCAGAGCAAAATAAAACAGAACTTGTTGCGGCGTGTAAAATAAGCGTTCCCTGGTAAGAAAGGCAATGTGCTTATCCACGTGCCTGCTTTCAGCATAGTTCAACGCGCAAGAAAACGTAATGGAGCTGTGTAATGACATCAAAAACATGACAAGTATAAATGTTAACGTACTGAACATTTTAAGGAACTGACAACACTGTAAAATGATACGATTATATTTATTATTTATTAATTGCTTTACCCGTATAGGTAGAAGAAGAGGGATGATTACGAGAATCGAAGTTTTTGCGCTGAAGATGAACTCGTCGAGACAGAAGGGGCTAACTTACCGATGCAGCTCCGGAAAGGGAGCATTATTATCTTGGAATTTGCGTCACACCTTGGTACTCAGCTTCTGTCACTCGAGTTGAACGTTTTCCACATTACAACGCTGAGAACGGCAACTTCACGGGTGCGACCAGTTTGTGATTGCTATGATAACCAAAGTGACGTTCTCCTCAGTGATGTCCTGGGAAACCACATGTTAACTTTCAGACGCTTAAGTGCCAAATCAGGAATGGATGTAATCATCAATGACTTTGTGATGGCTCCAGGACACTTCATGATTGACTGGGTCAAACAGGTCACCTCCAAATCGCCGAAGTTATTGATGTGACGTTACTGAGTATGATAGCACCAAAGTACCTCTTAATCTTTTCTAATCAACTTTTTCAAATCTTCTCTTACTATACGTGGCGTTGCTCATTATCTCATATTATTTTCCGCTTTGCATTTCATAGTCGTTTACATGCATGCATGCGACTCATACGCTTAGCGTTCTTTCAGTGATGTAATTTTACATTCTACACCAATTTCTTGTTCACAGCTTATTCTCATATATCTAATTCTGTCCCATACTTCTTCCCCATATCTTAACTTCGTATACTCTTATGTCATGTTCTGTTCTCAGATTCTCATCTCATTCCCCCTTCTCATTTTCCTACCGTTCTTTCAGTGATGTGATTTCACTGACATCCTACACCAATTTCTTCTTCACGTCCGATTCTCTTGTTCTCATATATATATATATATATGCTTGTCGTATAGTTTCTTCTCATATCTTGCTCTCGTATATTCTTATGTCATCTTCTGTTCTCAGATTCCCATCTCATTCCCCCTTCTCATTTTCCTACCGTTCTTTCAGTGATGTGATTTCCCTGACATCCTACACTAATTTCTTCTTCACGTCCGATTCTCTTATTCTCAGATATATATATATGCTTGTCGTATAGTTTCTTCTCATATCGTGCTCTCGTATACTCTTATGTCATCTTCTGTTCTCAGATTCTCATCTCATTCCCCCTTCTCATTTTCCTACCGTTCTTTCAATTCTAACGCTAAATGTCTCAAACTTTGAAATCGTAAGTTTCAAATGGTACATTTTATAAATATGTCCAAATATATTTCGCTTCATAGCCACTTAAAAGACCCTGAGTGTTGGTCCGGGTGGGATTTTAACCCGCGACCTCCCGCACGGAAGTCCGATGTTCTATACCAACTAAGCTAAACGGTCACCGGTTAAATTCAGTAAATTCACAACTCAGCAACCACTGTCCAAGAAAAAACGGAAAACAACTTACTCTCACAGGCTTTGGACGGCGTAGGTTGAAGCTAAAAAAAGAGCAGAAACAAAAATAGCATAATAATATTTACTAAAAGAAATCCGATTAAAAGAAACAACGCATTAATGCCGAAGTACAACGAAGAGTATAAAACACTTACTTTGGTCACTACATTGTTGCGGCCACAAAAACCAAAAAATCACTGCGGAAGCGGAACTGCACAAAAATGCGAACAAATAAGGAAGAAAAAAGAACTTCGCTTAGCTTGGACTGAAACTAACTGGCCAAAAAATTTTATTTGCGATATCTTTATATAAAGTGATAAAATTATGCGTACAGACAACTAAAGGAAGAAAAAAAGGATAGACTGGTGCTAACGAAGAGAAACACGAGAGGCTAATGACTGAGAAGATCGAATAAGCTGCATCCAAATTGCGAAAAAAACAATAAACGAAAATATCACACTTAGATATCTATTACATTGTACGAGAGGAAAAAAATCAAAGGAAATTAAAGAACTGGAAGAGAAGAA
>JAEMWC010000492.1:582500-585000 GCA_016490735.1 Pachyseris speciosa
AGGATGCTGAGATGCTAACTGATCAGCAAACTGCCGTGATGGGTGTTCAGATACAAGACACGATATTGATTGAGGTATGGGGTCGTTTCGTCATAAACGGCCTGCCGCTACAATGACTACTGACAGAATATGTAATTATTTGTCACTCTAAAAGTAAATTAAGCAAAAAGATACCAAGGGAGCTTTACTGCGACTTTGTTGCGAAACACAACAAAGCAGGTATTTTATAGCCTAGCTATAGTCTAGCTGTAGCCTGGTTTCCAAAAAATCATATTTTTTTGAGACGACAGGTGCTAATTGAGAATGGAAGGCAATGAAAGGCTAATCCAGTTTTGTACAAAATAAACCTTGATTTGAGATGAAAGGAATCAAAACTTAATGAATGTTAAAGCGCGTTTCAGTACTTGAGCATCCGGGAACACAAAAACCAAAGACATTACTCTGGCCAAACGCAGCAAATGCAAATTGTGCAAAGAAGCAATTAGCATTCGAAGTGAACGCGGAAAATGCGTCAAGCAAGCCACGATAGCTTCTGGGTTTGCTAATTTTCATTGGTTGAGAAAGTGCGTTAGCTTTGAAACCAATCACAGCTTGAGTGGCGTATATACGTAAAGCAACATGAGGGTAGAGCGACTAAAATAACTTTTGATATTTAATTGAACGCCGCTCTACATGATATCAGTAATATTTACTACACGTCTATATATTTCAAAAGATAAAGATAAAAGATAAAGATAATTTATTTAACGTCAAATACACAGGGAGTGGTTACCCAGTCTCCCGAGCCGGAGGCCCATGTTTTAAAAAT
Source organism: Pachyseris speciosa (assembly GCA_016490735.1). Taxonomy (NCBI): domain Eukaryota; kingdom Metazoa; phylum Cnidaria; class Anthozoa; order Scleractinia; family Pachyseridae; genus Pachyseris; species Pachyseris speciosa. The sequence goes on from JAEMWC010000492.1 coordinate 583,309, forward strand.
AGATTGCCGCATATTGATGTGTAGATAAAATAAATAAAAAAGGGAAGGCTAATTAAAATATACAAATAGAAAAATCCCTAAACTATGTTTCAAATACTAAAAACGAAAAATTGTACATAATTAATTAACTGAGAAGAAATATCAAATGCAGTTATTGCATTAACATCCAATAAAATTTTGTTTCTTTAAAAGGCTACGAAAGGATGAAACATTCTGTGCCTTCTTTACAGATGCTGGTAGTCGGTTCCATATACGGGATATAATAAAAGAAAACGAGCCATGGAGGAACTTGCTATTATAAGGGCTTTGTTCCACGTTTACCCCACTATTTCTAAGATTGTAAGGAGTGATACGGGGTTTAAATAAATTGCCTGTATAGCGAGGACCATCCTTCCTAAAACATTTAAAGAAAAGTGTCAGCGATTGTTCGATGCGTCTATTTTCAAGAGAATTCATGTTTGCAATTTTAAGGAGAGACTCATAATCAGAATTTTTTCCCATATTCATTATTGTTCGTAAACCGTAATGATTAGCATCTTCTAATTTGAAATTAGAAGATGCTAATCATTACGGTTTACGAACAGTAATGAATATGGGAAAAAATTCTGATTATGAGTCTCTCCTTAAAATTGCGAACATGAATTCTTTTTGAGTGTCTTGTTAACGCCGATAGGTAACGATACAATATTCAAAATGCGACAATACAAAGCTCTTGTAAAGGACCAATAAAATATTTGCTGGAACAAAGCGTTTAAGGCGTCGAAGAGCAGTTACCTTAGCGTATGCTTTCTTTAGCAATATATTTATATGTTCCTTGAAAGAAAATTGATTGTCCAAGTGTACTCCAAGAATCTTTAAGTGTTCTTTGAGACTGATAGAGGTGCCATTAAATACTAGGTCATAAACATAAGACGAGTTCCCATGGATCATCCCTTGCGTCTTGTCCCCATTGGCCTGAAGATAATTGTGGTCCAGCCAGGATGAAAGAATTTCCATGTCTTTATTTCAGCAGAAATGGGCTGTTGTCCACCGCGTCAGTTGGGTAGTATCGTCTGCGTAGAAGCGGAGTGACGAGACGGTAACTGTTTCGTTCATATCGTTCATAAAGATGTTAAACAGTAATGGACTAAGAAGACTACCCTGAGGGACACCACAGCGTAGGGGTAACCAGTTCGGAGCTTGAATCGTTGCATATTACCCTTTGTTTGCGGTCATGCAAATATGATCTTATAAGCTGAAGGGCTGGCTCTAGTAGGCCATATGCTTTTAATTTTGCAAGGAGTAAATTAGGGCAAATACAATCGAAAGCCTTTGATAGGTCGATAGCAGCCATGCCCACATCTTTCTTTTCGTCCAGAGCGCGTCTCCAATCGTCTGTTGATTTGATCAAAGCTGTAGCGCAAGAGTTTCCCTTGAGAAAGTTCGACATATTAGATGAAAAAGTTGGTGTAAAGGAAGTGTACAGTTGATCAAACATATACATTACTTTTTCAAAAAGCTTGGAGATTGCGGAGAGGACACTGACAGGTCGATAATTGTTTTTGTCTGTCACCCTTTTTGTGGATAGGGGTGACATTACTCATTTTCCATTCCAAACTAAAACAGAAGTTGTTGCGGCGTGTAAAATAAGCGTTCCCTGGTAAGAAAGGCAGTGTGCTTATCCACGTGCCTGCTTTCAGCATAGTTCAACGC
>JAEMWC010000492.1:590000-595000 GCA_016490735.1 Pachyseris speciosa
AGCAACAACTTCTCACTACTAATGTTTACATTGAAAGCTGGCTTAAGCTCTTGGATAAATAAGGTTTCCTTAATTTTGCAATGATAATCGGTTTTGCCCGACGCTAAAATGTCAAAATGATCCCACTTGATGTTGTGTCCAGTGGTTTTAACGTGATCAGCAATAGCTGATGTGTGGTCATTTTTAGCGAGGGCCTTGAAATGTTCAGTTCTTGAAATGTTCAGTTCCTGGTATTTTGTACGGCCTGCCAAAGGTTCACAAGGTCGGCTGCCCGTTCCGCCCCATAGTTTCATCCTTCTTACCTTGTGGGTATACTTCAGCCGATTTCCACCAACCAACACACAGTTAAGGACTCTTTTAGTTTTGCGGACTGGGCCAAAAATTACAATCATAGCAATGGAATAATGTGCTCATTGGATGTCAGTTCACTATTTACAAATGTACCACTTGATGAAACAATACGTATTTGTCTCGACAAGCTGTATTCTCTACCTGATCCTCCTACATTACCTCGTGCTGTTTTACAGAAGTTGTTAGAGTTTGCCACTAAGAAAAGCCACTTTATTTTTGATGGCCAATACTACGACCAAATTGATGGAGTAGCCATGGGTTCACCATTAGGCCCAGTTTTGGCCAACATTTTTATGTGTCACTTTGAAGAAAGATGGGTCATGAGGGGTAAAGTTTGTCCTTCCCTTTGGTATAGGTACGTCGATGACACCTTTACCATGTTTGACAGTAAAGACACTGCGAGTGAGTTTTTGCAGTATTTGAACAGTCGTCATAACAGCATCAAATTCACTATTTAATTCGAACAGAACAACGAAATTCCATTTTTAGACATTCTTGTCAAACGCTGCCAGAACAACACCTTCAAGACATCCATTTACCGGAAGAAGACATTCACTGGCCTCTACACCAAATGGGATTCGTTCACACCGCGCAAATACAAAATTAATCTCATTCGTACGCTCACTTATCGTTGTTATCGAATTTGCTCCACGCCTTCTTTATTGCAATCTGCTCTTAATGATCTCCGGAAACTTCTTCTACAAAATGGTTACCCTCAAGGTATAATTACCTACAACATTAACGATGTTTTGAACAGAAACAGAAACAAGCCCAACAGCCCTGTCTTGACAGTTCCTAAGAAAGATATAATCATCCTGTTACCTTACTTAGGTCTACAGAGCAACCAAATCGCTAAACGCCTGAGATCCTGTGTTTACAATTTCTACTCCTGCGTCAACCTTAAGACAGTTTTTCAGAACACTCTCCGCATCAAGTCTTTCTTTCCTTACAAGGACCGCTTAAACCGCTCTCAGAAGTCTAAAGTCATTTATAAGGCCGGTTGCTGGGACTGCACTGATTTTTACATCGGTAAGACAAAAAGAAGACTTCATGACAGGAAAACTGAACATTTCAAGGCCCTCGCTAAAAATGACCACACATCAGCTATTGCTGATCACGTTAAAACCACTGGACACAACATCAAGTGGGATCATTTTGACATTTTAGCGTCGGGCAAAACCGATTATCATTGCAAAATTAAGGAAACCTTATTTATCCAAGAGCTTAAGCCAGCTTTCAATGTAAACATTAGTAGTGAGAAGTTGTTGCTTTATTAATAAGGTGTATCCTTTTACATATTTACTGTTAAGATAGTTTTTCTTAATCTCGGTTCCAGACCCCTGTATTGGAAGTATATAAACAGTGTTCAAAAATTGTAACGGTCACTTTTGAAAATGTATGTTGCCTAGCATACGAAACGTCAAGTCTATATAAAATGCGTTGGTTTACCATGTTTATCTCCGCTGTTTGTGTTTTATTTTTCATCTTCTCTTTAATTTACGTTTTCAAAGCATTCACTGCCGCATTTTATGAGAAGACGATTGTTAACCGTTTAAGATTTTAGAATTTTTATTATTGCTTCGCTTGAACATGCATGACTTTCATATTCCTGCAGTGGTGGTAACATTACATTTTTGCATGAAACTGCGAAGTGCGGGGATTTTGCTAATGAATCTAATAATTTTTTTTGTCGCTGCGGAATCAACCGCAGTGACAGGAAAGTGAAACAGGACACACGTCCCAATTGACATCATTCCCCCTTAGGACAGACACAAGGGGTGGTTACTGCCAAAGTTTTTTTTTACGTCCCTAATGGCACTTTTACGTCCCACAGAGTCAGATTAAGTGAAAGTAAACCTACGGTTTATCGTCCATATCCGAGAAGACTAGAAAGTCCAACCGTCATTACAAAGGCAGCACTTTCTCCTAGCGAAATTTGTTTTTACGTATTTATAAAATGTACCATTTGAAACTCACGATTTCAAAGTTTGAGATGTTTAGGGTTCAAATTGACGATTTTACAAGACCTCAAAGTTGTGCCATTTTGCCCTCAAAAATGGTATTCGAATTGCGCGGTCAAAATACCACGAGACTACAGTCTCTGACGTCATTTTGTTGCCAGAAGATCAATCCGTCGTCGTCTTCTTCCTCTTCCACTTCTTCTTCTCCGGATTCGCTTAATGTTTGCGAAAAGTCGCTCATTTATGGTTCGCTTACCATGTCTTCTCGCTCCAAAACTCCTTGCTTAGAGTAGAATTTTCTGTGCATAAACAAACTTCTGGCAACAAAATGACGTCACGAGAAAGCATTTTTCACTTAATTCGGACCCATTCTCCTGACCATTTTTTAGGGCAAAATGGCACAACTTTGAGGGCTTGTAAAATCGTCAATTCTAACGCTAAATGTCTCAAACTTTGAAATCGTAAGTTTCAAATGGTACATTTTATAAATATGTCCAAATATATTTCGCTTCATAGCCACTTAAAAGACCCTGAGTGTTGGTCCGGGTGGGATTTTAACCCGCGACCTCCCGCACGGTAGTCCGATGTTCTATACCAACTAAGCTAACCGGTCGGCGGTTAAATTCAGTAAATTCACAACTCAGGAACCACTGTCCAAGAAAAAACGGAAAACAACTTACTCTCACAGGCTTTGGACGGCGTAGGTTGAAGCTAAAAAAAGAGCAGAAAAAAAAATAGCATAATAATATTTACTAAAAGAAATCCGATTAAAAGAAACAACGCATTAATGCCGAAGTACAACGAAGAGTATAAAACACTTACTTTGGTCACTACATTGTTGCGGCCACAAAAACCAAAAAATCACTGCGGAAGCGGAACTGCACAAAAATGCGAACAAATAAGGAAGAAAAAAGAACTGCGCTTAGCTTGGACTGAAACTAACTGGCCAAAAAATTTTATTTGCGATATCTTTATATAAAGTGATAAAATTATGCGTACAGACAACTAAAGGAAGAAAAAAAGGATAGACTGGTGCTAACGAAGAGAAACACGAGAGGCTAATGACTGAGAAGATCGAATAAGCTGCATCCAAATTGCGAAAAAAACAATAAACGAAAATATCACACTTAGATATCTATTACATTGTACGAGAGGAAAAAAATCAAAGGAAATTAAAGAACTGGAAGAGAAGAAAAAGACAGCTAGACCTAGAAAATAACCGGTGGTCAATACAGTGCCTGTAAATAGAACGGTTTTCAATTGAGTGTCGTAAAACCAAAACCAAAGCAATTACACCAGCCAATCACAACAGACAAACTCAGAGTAATGAGCCAATCAGAATACGAAGCAATTGCAAGGGTAGCCGACGCAAAACGCGGGAAAATGCACGCGCGCTTGCAAGGCGCGATTGGTTGTGTTTTTGCTTCTTACTTGTTTCTCATTGGTTGAAAAATGGCGCGAGTTTCCGGCTGGCCAATCACAGAGCGAAGCAATGCAAAACCAAAGCAAATGTAATTTTTCGATGCTCAATTTAAAACCGCCCTGACACTGGCAAGGTGACTAGTTTACTTGAAGTTGTTACACTGTGAGAAGATTTGAGCCCTGCACGAATCTTTCGTACACGTGCTTTCATCCATCATTTGACTTCTTGTTGATAAATGGGAGGGCGCATTATAATTCTCATAGAAACGCTTTATTACTAGAAGTTGGTTTTTAAAATTGTGGATTATTGATACTGCGAAAGGGTGTCTATGCCAATGACTGAATGTTTCAGTGTTACTAAGGTAATATTTGACCGAAAAAAGTCAATAGTGACCTTCCTTTCTTTTGTTTTGAAAGCCAGCTAATTTCATAGTCCTACGACTTTTTAGTCTATTTCAGTTTAATTTCATAGTCTACTGACTTGTTAATTTAAATTTCGGATTATAAGGTAACTTATTTTCTCCTTGTTAAAGAATTTTGAAGCAATTTCGAAAACTACAGCAGGCGATAAGTGAGATGCTATCCATTGATAACTTCGAGGAGGAGCTTAAAGAGGAATATGGCAAGATATTCACCAACATCGCTCAATTAAAAGCCACAAAGAAACCGAGATCGGGTAAGAAGACTGATCCTTCGGCTTGTCTACTGCCAACATTCCGCGAGGATGAAACAAGACACAAGACCGAAAAGCTACCAGAAACTTCTGGCAAGCAAGAAACAGCCTCGCGGGCAAGAAACAGGAAGAAAAACTTAGGCAACGGCTATGAGGACCCGTTTGCTGGCAAAAGAAATATAGGTCGAGAAAGAGTGAAACCATCGCAAAACGATTCAAACAAGAGTCTGGTGTACGAGAAGGTGGCGATGGATTTGGAAGCTGTTTTAAACAGTTATATGATGACTGACAATTTGGGAGGTGAGAAAAGTTGTAACTCTGCTAACTCCCAATTAGATGTTTCGAGCCAAGATTTTTCTCGGAATAAAACAGTTGCTGGTACAAAAATTCGCTACAAAACTGTACATACAAGAAACGATACACTTTACATTTGGACAGCTTCTGTGTAAATAACTACAGTTTTCTCGAAACACGGAGGAGTCATGGAACGAGCTCTTAATTCATCAACTCAATACCGCTCGTGTGATGCACTTTCGAAACGTAAACAGATTGTCCTGACATTCAGTTTTCTAGGAGTGAAGTTAGTTTGAAGG
>JAEMWC010000492.1:600000-620000 GCA_016490735.1 Pachyseris speciosa
TGCTAGTGGCATCTTGTGGGGTAGTTAGAGGGAATGGGACAAGTATCATTTAAGTATTGGAATTCCCAATGCTTGGAACAGCATTTCATTCAGACTTGCAAATTTCGTTGGCCACTAGAAAGGACCTTACTACATCTATTACTATAACTAAGTGAAGCACGATCGTCCGGGTGAGTGTAGTCCTGAGAAGGACTGTTTGTGATGACATTGACTGACGTTTTGACAACCTGAGCGGAAGTCATCATCAGAGTCAAGTGATTTGAGTAACGTCAGGAGATGTTATAGGTACTCTGGTCGTTGAAGTGATTTACGATTTTACACTTGAAGGGCTTGGAGCAAAACAAACCTATGTAGAAATTTAGGTTGTTTTTTTTTTTCATTTTTCCCGGATTTGTCCGAATTTTTGCATGTGAACTACAATTCGATTGAAAGAAGATGTAATGCAATTTGCAAATCACTCTCGTGGAAGGTTGGTTTCTTTGTGTACGCAAGGAAAAACCAATTTTTTACACACATTATATCTCCAAAACGAAAAATAAAATCGGTGAAAAAATATTAGACAATGTTTTTCAATCGAACTGCAGTTCACATGCAAAAATTCGGACAAATCCCAGCAAAATCGAAAAACAACCTAAACTCCGACATAGATTGGTTATGCTCTGATCCCTTCATTTATTACTATTCATACGAAGAGATTCCTCTGTAGTGATCATAAAGATATAAACCATGTCCTGAGTATTTGTAACATTCTGTTAGCAAATATTCCAAGATTAATTTTCCTTCAGTACCGAGTTTTTGAGTTTTTTTAGTTTCGAAATTATGCACACTTTTAGAATACACCACACGTCAATCTGTCTGTCCATCTGTCCGTCCGTCCATCCTCATCTATTTGGGGTGTGTTGGCCTGCATTGCAGACGTAATCTAACCCAGGTTAGTAACATCTGTGAAGCAGTGCTGCATTCCTTGTTCTGTGTACCAGAATTTGAGTATAGCTGTACACGCTATGATTGGCCCATCAAACCAAAGCCTTTTGTTGACTGGGCCAATCATGTGTACTAATATTCTGGTACACAGAACAAGGAATGCAGCACTGCTTCACAGACAGTACTAACTGAGGTCAGATTATGTCTGCGACGCAGGCTAGAGGTCTGTTGCCCATCTGTCCGTCCGTCTGTCTGCCCGTCTGTCTTTTAAAGTCTTTATAATTCACTCACCTGTATACTAAGAAGCTTCAAGTTTGTGAGACAACTGAGATTCTGCCGACAAAGCAAAAATTTTAATTGATGCCAATCAGACTGGTTTGATGGTTTGAAGCATTTGTATTATTATAAATACATTTTATATACAAATCGTACAATTCAGGATGTTATAAACTGGGCTGTTGCATGGCAAATAATGATTTTTACACAAAAGAGAAGGAAGGTATGCTAAAAATACTATATTAACAATACTGGGTCGAAAACCTTTAGTTAAGAGATTAATTTTCCCTTGATAAATAGATTTCTGCAAAACGTTGCATTTTGAGATGCCTTTCCAACTTAAAAACATGAATCAAATTTCTAGGTACATAAATATTTATAGCAAGTGTGATATTATTTTAGAATTTAACTTTTAATAAAAATACCTCAAGTTTGGTAATTTTGTTCTTTCCAACAAACAAACTGTGTAACTGTGTAAGGCCTTCAAACCCCTCTAACACCTAAAAGGTAGGAATCAGCATAATGTCATGCATTAAAAAATAACAGGCAGCTGAATGGCATTATACTGTATAACTTTGATAGCTACCAGTATTACTTTAAAGAAGTAAGAAGCCGCTGTCACCATAGCACCACTTTAAAAAGTGCTATAAAAGTGGCATTGTTGGCTGATTACTTTTAGTTGGTACATGTACCTTTACTCCTACGTAAAATACTCCGACCTGCAAAATGTTAAGTCAGAGAAAGATAGCTGACACATGAATTTTAGGCTACGTTCCAGTGGGATCAACCATTTTAGGTTGGCTGGGTTTTTTTCCTGTTCTATTTGAAAAAAGAAAAAAGGATGCTTTGAGTTGGTTTGGTTGATCAAAATTTTCAATCAGCTTGGAAATTGGTTGAACTGATTGAAAAAGATGGACATATAAAATCCAGTGACATAATAGCAGACAACAAACAAACTGGTGATCATACAGTCATCCTTGATTAATTGCAACAACTTTGTTGATACATCCAGTAAAGCAATAGGATGATGATCCACCTATTTCCAAGGAAAAGTGCTCCAGTGATACTGATTTCATTTTCTAAAACCACTTAAAACAAAGAAAACTACTCTCACACATGAGAACTATCTTCCTTTCCAATAGACTTGGTGGATAGTTATTATAGTGATTATCCCCAGGCTCAATCTGCATTTCAACCAAAAATGGTTGGAATAATGGTTTTACCAAATCAACCAAAACCAGTTTGGGTTAAAATGGTGGATCCCAGTGGAACATGGAGCTCTAGTGGGAGAGCAAATCATGTTTCAGAAATTGAAATTCACTGGCCAAGCCTTCAAACTTTCAATCTATCTCCATTCTGGTTAACAATATATTATTCACAAAAGACAACAGTAAATAACTCCAGTGTAGCAACATGTTACTATTTATGTACAAGCAAAACAAGACCATTAGTTTTGGCCTTCCACTGATCCAAAGAAGAACCAAAAAATATTTTTCCGCTAAACTAAATCTTTGGACCTATTCAAAATGCATTGCACTTTTTTTACCTGGCTGTAAAACATAGGAAATCATAAGCCATCATCTGTCACACAACCGAGCTGGTAAGGGGCATCGGCCTATTGCTGATTTGATGTCACAAACTGATTTGCATAGCAGTAAGTCTTTGTAAACATGCATACAAAGCAGTTTGTGATGTCAAATTAGGAATAGATCCACACCCCTTCTGACTCAATCGTGTAACAAATGATGCTTAGCTTTTCACAAGTTTGAAAGTGCATAGAAAAGTCCAGACCTGGAAATAAAAAATATAATAAACATTTTTGGAATAGGTGCAAAGTTTTTTGTTAGTGGAAAAATATTTTGGGGTTAGGTGCACTGTAAGGTTAAGCTACGGAAGCATGATCCCTTGCCTCACCCTAATCTTGTTTGCACCAAGCTCCACCATCTCAAGCTGTGATAGATTTTGAAGACCATCAATTTTGGAGATCTTGTTTTGAACAAAGAAGAGCTTCTTGAGTTTTGTTAAACATCCCAGGTTTTCTATCACCTTAATCAGATTAAATGAAAAATCCAAACTCCTGAAAGCACAACATTCACAATTTTTCAGTAAGGTGACACTTCAAGATGGTATTTACTACACAGAAACATTGGCAAATATGTAAAGCTTTGGAAGCTGTTACTTGTGAGAATGAAATTCAAAATAAACATGCCTGTGGTGACAGAAATTCAGTATGAGAAACTTGTCTCTTATTTCTCTTTAAGCAAGCAACAAAAATACCTCCCATGAGGTGACAAGAGTATTTAAGATTGGATATAAGATTGGAGTCTATCAGAAGTTGGTCAGAGAAATGCTTGATCCACAGATTCATATACAGCTGTATACACTACATGCATTTTGGTACCCAACAGAGATCAATCTCAAATAATGTTTATTGTCCATAGAGATGAGGATCAGAACACTCCAATATTTTGGTTGCCTAGACCCAGAACCGAGGTTGTGCTGAAATTTAATCTTTATCCTAAAAGTCAGAATACTTAATTTGATTGTGAGTTAACTAGGTCAGTGTAGCTGTATAAGAAGGTGCTCATTGACAGAAAAATCCAGAATGGACCTGTGGAATAATTTGATGTTCCCTTCAAGAAATATATTAGTCACAGATTGAATTAGCCAATGTTATTAATATTTCACTAAAATACAGCTCTCTTACGTGAGGTTGGTCAAACTGTCCAGACCTTCTATCTGACTGATTTGATTATCATACAAGTCTAGCTCCTCCAATGTTGTTAATGTACTGAGACCTTCGAGCTTGGTAATTTTATTTCTCCGCAGACAAAGAAACTGAAATACAGAAGAGTGAGTTCATTAGAGCAATAGGTTTCAAACTTATACATGTACGAAAGGAGGGAAATTCTATTGACACAGAAAGTTATGAATACAGAATGAGAAAGAAACTGATTTGAAAACACACACAGACAAAAAATATATCATTGATATTTTATAACATTATTGAGTACCTTAACACAAGTCAGTCGTTCAAAGTTTTCTAGTTTTTCAATCTTTGCATGAGTAAGGTCAACTTCCTGAAGGTTGAATAAAAGCAAAAAAGTTAAATGTCAGAAATTCACTGTCGTCTACCAATCTGGCAAAATGAATGAGAAACAAACTTGCAAATTTGGTCCTAATAGGGGGTACGGGTGCTACATATTATTGAACAGGGTGTGGTTATATGGTTGTGGACTAGAACCAAATGCTGGACTTCAACTGAATAAACCGTTTTGTTGGCTAATATTGTACATAACAAAACAAGATGAAATGAGACAAAACGAATGGAACAAAATCTCTGCTTTGCAAAATTTAAAATCTTTTTGTTTCATTTCAATTCGTTTTAAAAGCTACAATAAGCTCATTGCCTTCATCTCATTTATAACCAGCCGTCTTGATTATTGTAATGGTTTATTCTTTGGCTTACCAAAGGGGCAGATCGCTAAATTACAGCGTGTACAAAATGCAGCAGCAAGACTTATTTGTGGCATCGGAAAGTTTTCTCACATTACACCGGCGCTTTACGAGCTGCACTGGCTGCCGGTTTCTTTGCGTATTGATTATAAGATTTTACTTTTGACTTTTAAATGTATTTATGGCCTGGCGCCAACTTATCTTAGCGATCTTATTAGTATAAAATCGGATTCATTATACAATCTTAGGTCTACTGGTAAGCTCTTATTGGACCATCCCAAGGGAAAGATGCTTACAACATTGGGAGCAAGATCATTTTCAGCAGCAGCTCCGAAACTCTGGAATGGCCTACCTGTGGAGCTTCGTCAAGCAACATCACTTGACAGTTTTAAATCTCAACTTAAAACTTATCTTTTTAAGAAGTATTTTTATAATCTATAACTTTATTTTATTTGTATGGTAATGTATTTTCGTTTTCTCTTAAATATATGATTGTAAAGCGCTATTGATCAGAATATGTAAATACGCGCTATATAAATTAGTAAATTATTATTATTATTATTATTATTATTATTATTATTATTATTATTATTATATATTATGCACGTGCCAAATGCAGCACCCAAAAGTACAATGTAGAACTCCTTTGTTTTTGGTAACTGGAATGAATAGTGTGTTACCATTCTTTTATTCTACAAACTCTGACTCAAGCACACTGGAACTGTAGGTGAAGAAACCTAAGAAACTTGAGGCAAGAATCAGGACTGTTATTAAGGGCCAGGGGCCACGGATTTTCCCCAGCCAATTGTGGTAATTCTGGACTAGATGCCCAGCTGCTTTCATAGAAAAAAATCATACTGACTACATGCCAACAACAGGATTCCCCGGCTAGTTTTAGCACATCGCTGCCCACTTCAAAAATTAGTGACAGCCCTGAAGAATGCTCATTCAAACGTTTCTCCCTTCCGATTGTCAATCAGAGAGAAAAAAAGGAAGTCACCCTTACTCTACGTAGGGTGGCAAATCAACTGACTTTGTTCACTTTTCCACATGCCTTGCGACTGAAGTAGTGCAAGGAACAAAGTATAATTATATGTTGTGGTAAGGTTTCTGCACATTCCCCATTGATATTAGTTGCGCATGCATATTTTTTTGCCTCAAACTCTTTCCAAGTCCCTTTGACCTTGAAATTTTGGAGCATTGTCCTCAAATTGTTCATTTTACTTTAACCACACATATGCAAATAAAACAAATAAAAAATACCAGTCATAAACCAAGTCAGGGTATATGAGAAATAAAAAAGTCTAATCATAATAATTTTATAGGCTCAAACATTACAGCGAACAAGTCCCACTATAATGCACATGTCATCGGCATCCCAGTGGGGTCGACCCCTGGCCAACCAGGGAAATATGTGGGGGAACACAAGAAGATGGATAGGATTCTTTGCCAGAGGGTAGGGGAAATCTTGACATTGTTTTACAATGAAAGATTAGAGGGTGGGGGAATTCACATAAAACTTTGTAAAGGATGTCAGGGGGATTTTCTGCTGAGAGACACCTCACCCAGGGGAATTTATCTCGTAAGATTCCCTGACCCCCAGGGGGAATTTCTCAAGTTTGCTTGACTGATTTTTAACAATCCCCCTGGTTAGCCCAGAGGGTCAACTCCAAGGGGAAGCCAATGATATGTGCATAATGCACTACAGAATATAGAACTGTGTGCTTGATGTCTGTATGCTTATTATATCAGGTGAAAAAAAGAGTTCAATGGATTTTATTATATTTCTGACTACATGCACTCCTCAATTAAGAAACTTATTTGTTCACAGAGTATTCGCTAAGGTTTTGCCTTTTCCAAAATAACATTTGTAAAGGCAAACTTAACTTGTCCCGAATTTGGCTAATGCCTACAAGTACAAAGTTGACAAAGTATCAAATGTAATGCACATGTCCTGAATCGGCATCCCCGTGGGGTCGACCCCCGGGCCTACCAGGGACATATGTGGGGGAATATAAGAAGATGGATGGGAATCTTTGCCCAAGGGTAGGCCCAGAAAATCTTGACATTGTTTTACGATCAAATATTAGGGGGTGGGGGAATTCACAAGTTTGGAAAGGATGTCACGGGGATTTTCAGCTGCGAAACACCTCACCCAGGGGGCTTTGTCTTGAGAGATTCCCCGACCCCCCTGTCATGACTGCGAGTTTGCGTTACGCATGTTTATGTTTTCCGGTGATGACAGCTAGAGAGTCAATTTCGCCCAATTGAACTTTGAGTTGGTTTGATATGTGAGACGATGTGAGACGGGTAGTTTTTCAGTGAAAGAGAGAGCGAGTCGAGAAAAGGAATTGTGAAAGCTAGGCTTGATGCTGTGCTATTAAAACTGTTAAAATCAAGAGACTGTGAGTTCCTTTGTCGGTGAAAACCGATTCCCGACAAAAGTGGCGACCCTGCCAGGACAGACTGAAGATATTCATAACCTTGGCATCGATTAGTACCCGTGAAGAACAAAGCACAGCGCACAAATAACGTGTAAACAACATGTCGGAGCTGGAACAAGTGCTGAAGAAGATTGACTCTAAATTCCGGCTATTGGAATTCACGCGAGGTGACGTCCCCAGAATTCAAGAAAAGAAAGACTTGAAGGCAACAGAGCGATTGCAGAAGACCTTGGAGAAACAGATCAATAGCGTTCATGAACAGATGGTGGAAATACAAGCACTGAGAATAGAGAAAGGAGAAGAACTGGACGATGTGCGTAAATGGAGCCTGGAGATCGAAAACCAAGTCACAGAATACGAAGAGATAACCCACGGTGTTAGGAAAACCGTCAAAAACCTACGTGAAGAAGCCTCACGGGAAGCGAAATTGGAAGAAGAGAAGGCAGAAGAGGAGTAACGCAAGCGGTGACACGAAGAAGAGCTAAAATTAGAGGAGGCGAAAATGCAGATTAAGAGAGATTTTGAGAAGAGCATGGAAGAAGATTGGAACAAGTCCGTGAAGGAAAGCGGAGCAAAGCTGCCAAAATTAACTATAACAAAGTTCCAAGGTACCCATCTGGATTGGCTGCGATTCTGGAGTCAGTTCGAGACCGAAATAGATAAAGCTACCATTACGCAAGTGGCAAAGTTCTCATACCTGAAAGAGCTCCTTGTCCCGAAAGTTCGATCTGCCGTCGATGGCCTACCTTACAACACCGAGGGATACGAACGTGCTAAGGCTATCTTGACAGCGAAGTACGGAAAACCAAGTGAAGTCGCCAACGCCCACATCCAGAGTATTATTGCCTTGCCTACCGTACAGGGATCACAACCAGCAAGAGTACACGATTTTTATGAAAAACTAGCCACAAACGTTCAAGCACTCGACACGATGGGAAAAATAAAGGAAATCAACGGCTATGTTCGAGTCACTCTAGACAAATTACCTGGTATCAGAGCTGACCTTGTTCGCTTGGATGACAACAGGCATGATTGGGCGTTCCCACAGATGTTGGAGGCACTTCGTAAATGGTGTGACAGGAATCCTTTACACTCATCCGACCAACCAAACAAGTCGCGAGACAGATTCTTCAACTCAAGGCAAGAAGATTATCGACAGAGACCATGCGTTTACTGCACTTCAACCAGCCACAAGTCTGTTAACTGTGACAAGATAGCGAGTGTCGGAGATAGGAAGAAACATCTCAGTGAGAGAAGGTTGTGCTTCAATTGCACTGGCACAAGACACAGAGCTGCAGATTGTCGTATTACAAGAGGCTGCCAGAAGTGTAATGGAAGACACCACACATCAATCTGTGACAAAGAGCCCCAACAGTTGCTACTGATCACATTTGAAGATGAAGTTATATACCCAGTGGTAGTTGTCAACGTGAATGGGATAACATGCCAAGCTCTGTTGGACACAGGGGCCGGAAGCTCTTATGCTTCAGCTACATTGGTCAAGCACCTTGGGAAACAACCAGCCAGAACAGAGTGCAAGAGGATTGACATGATGCTCTGTTCAACCAACCAGAAAATTGAACAGTATGATGTCAGCATTTCAAGTATTCGAGGGAAATTTGAGATGACAACAATGGTGAGCAAGGTCAATAAGAGTGTCCTTCTATCAATTCCAAATCCCAGATACGCCGATAAGATCAAGACATTTTCACACCTCGCGGGTGTTACCATGGATGATGAGGATACCAAGCCCGAACTGCCAATCCATTTGATCCTGGGAGCGAGTGAGTACTCCAGAATAAAGACCCACACCAAGCCGAAGATTGGCAAAGCTGGTGAACCAATTGCTGAACTAACTACATTGGGGTGGACCATGATGTCGGCAGGCAAGGAAGTGGGGCTAAACAGTGTCTACCTGACCAGAACGTCTTCAGTGGAATATCAACACCTGTGCAGTCTAGACGTGTTGGGTCTTCAAGACAGGCCAGAAGGAGATCAGCAGTGTGTGTATGAAGAATTTAAGGAACAGTTAAGGCAGAGCGACAAGGGATGGTATGAAACGGGTTTGTTGTGGAAACATGGGCACGAGCCGCTCCAAAGCAACGAGCATGGAAGTCTCCGAAGACTTGAAAACCTCACGAAGAAACTTCAAAGAGAGCCCAATCTCCTGGCGCAGTATGACCAGATAATTCAAGACCAGCTGGAGACGGGGATCGTTGAGAGAGTGACGTCAGAACCAGTAGGAAGGGAGTTTTACATTCCACACAAGCCTGTGATTAGAGAGTCAGCTGAATCCACCAAACTAAGAATTGTGTTTGATGCATCAGCAAAAGCCAATGAAAAGAGTCCCTCATTGAACGATTGCTTGGAAACAGGACCGGCTCTTCAGAACCTCCTGTGGGACGTTCTAGCGCGAAACCGCCTGAAACCGATAGCTCTGGCCGGCAACCTAAAGCAAGCATTCCTACAGGTGCGCATTCGGATGGAAGATCGAGATGCCCTTCGGTTGCACTGGCTTAAGAACAAAGCGACATCTGAAGTAGAAGTTCTCAGGTTCACCCGTCCACTCTTTGGCCTTGTACAGTCACCTTTCTTGCTAGGGGGGACACTACAACAACACTTGGAGAGTCAGAGAGAAAAGTACCCAAAAGAAGTAGAAGAAATCCTGAAGAGCTTGTATGTTGACGATGTGATAACTGGTGGAGAAACCGTGTCAGAGGTACGCACACTCAAAGAAACAGCCGTGGCAGTATTTGGAGAAGCCCAGTTCGAGCTACACAAGTGGCATTCCAATGCACCAGAGTTGGAAGTGAGTTCAGCACCAGATGACTGCAATCAAAGTTATGCCAAGGAACAACTCGGAGTTAAACCTGGAGAAACAAAGATGTTAGGCCTACCATGGGACAAAACCAAAGACACAATTGCTGTAACCCTCCCGGAGCCGCCCCCTGAAGTAACCAAGAGAGAAATGTTGCGATTCCTTGCTTCAATTTACGATCCACTAGGTGTTGCATCATCAGTATCTCTCGTCGGAAAACTGCTTTACCGAGAGGTGTGTGACCAGAACCAATCATGGGACAAGAAAGTACCAGAGTACATCGAAAGAAGGTGGAAACAATTCGAGAAGAACCTACCTGACCAAATTTCAGTTCCACGCCCTGTGACGACTATCCAGGAAGCGATTGATGCCATCGATTTGCACACGTTCAGAGATACAAGTGGGAAAGGGACAGCAGCTGTCATGTATGCCGTGGTTCATCAAGCAAGTGGTTCAAATCAAAGACTATTAGCAGCCAAAGCACGCCTCGCGAAGAAGGGGCTAACTTTCCCAAGGCTAGAACTGGTCTCAGCGCACATGTTGGCAAACCTTGCAGAAAACGTGAAGAATGCCCTTCAAGGACAGCCCGTGAAATCGGTTTATGGATGGCTTGATAGCACGGTGGCCCTCCATTGGATCAAGGGAGGAGGAGGAAGTACCTATAAACAGTTTGTGGCAAACAGGGCACAGAAGATTAGAGAGAAAGATTTTATAGAATGGAGACATGTGGGAACTAGTCAGAATCCAGCGGACATCGGCAGCAGAGGCTATGATGGAGACAAGTTACCAAGGCTGTGGTTGAAAGGACCGGAATGGTTGGTAGATCCCGAGCGCTGGCCACCTCATCTACTCACAGAACCAACGGAGGAAACAGAAGCAGAAGCTAAGTTAACAAAGGAACTCTTGCGGACTGCTGTAGAGACCAAGAACGAGCTAGATGACATCTTAGAGAAGCTCCATGGCTACCTGGCCCACCACCATATCGCATGGCAATTCAACTTAAGCAGGGCCCCTTGGTGGGGTGGCCAATTCGAGAGGATGATAGGACTTGTAAAGCAGGCCATGTACAAGTCAATTGGGGGAGCTCATCTTACATGGGGTGAGCTTGAAGAGGTGATCCTGGACGTTGAAGTCACTCTCAACAACCGTCCCCTGACTTATGTAGAGGATGATATTCAACTACATGTACCTGTGCTGAAACCCAACACAATGATGTTCGGTCAACCCAACCTGCTGCCCGTAGATGATGTTAATTCGATGGAGGACGGGGATCTGAGGAAACGTGCAAGATATATCCAGCGCTGTCAGGACATGCTATGGTCCCGATGGACTGGGGAGTATATCAAGAGCCTGCGAGAGAGGCACAATCTCAACCACAAGAAGGGGGGACTGCCTATCAAGGAAGGTGATGTCGTGTTAATCCAAAGTGACGAGCGTAACAGAGGGAAGTGGAAACTCGGGATCATGGTGAAGCTAATCAAAGGTAGAGATGGAGTCGTCAGAGCTGTAAGACTGAGAGCAGGCAAATCCTATCTGGAGCGGGCGATCCAACAGTTGTGCCCCATGGAGTTGTCCTGTGACCGGATCCAGGAACCTCAAGCTCCAGCTCTCAGCCCTACAGCTCGGGTGTTTACACCCAGGAGAGTGGCCGTGGCTGCTACAGTTCGCATAAAGGCTATTGCTGATCAAGAAGAACAACAGAATTAGAAGTGAACACTAACGAAACGTTTATTCTCGTTTGTTTTGTATTTGACACCTCCGGTATCAAATAGGGGGAGAGTGTCATGACTGCGAGTTTGCGTTACGCATGTTTATGTTTTCCGGTGATGACAGCTAGAGAGTCAATTTCGCCCGATTGAACTTTGAGTCGGTTTGATATGTGAGACGATGTGAGACGATGTGAGACGGGTAGTTTTTCAGTGAAAGAGAGAGCGAGTCGAGAAAAGGAATTGTGAGAGCTAGGCTTGATGCTGTGCTATTAAAACTGTTAAAATCAAGAGACTGTGAGTTCCTTTGTCGGCGAAAACCGATTCCCGACACCCCGGGGAAATTCCTCAATTTTACAATCCCCCTGGTTAGCCCGGGGGTGACGACCCACGGGGAAGCCGATGACATTGCGTAAGCTTACAAAATTTTACAAAATATGTTATTGTAAACTAAATAAAAACAATGGATAAGCTAGGAAGCTAAATAAACCAGTAGGTTTTCTTGTTAGCTCCCTGAGCAATTTAGGTTCTAAGTGGCAGGTAAACTAAAATAAAAGAAAAGTAAAATAAAAAGAAATGCAAGGAAGGGTGAACTTATTTACATGAAGTATGTTGCTTCATCAGTAAAACAAAACTTTATTTTATTTGTTGTTCAGAGAGTAGATAGCGTTTAATTTTCTTAGGAAATTTATGTGAACACACTTAAGTTTTTTAAATGAGTTGGGATGTCTTTCCAAATGTCTGTAGCCATAAAAGAGATTGATTGTTTACCTACATTAGTTTGTACACTCGGCTTATAAAGATTTTTCTTAGCTGTATATCTCGTGTTGTAGTGGTGTGTATTACTAGCATATGGAAACATGTTGTTGAGAAGTTCAGGCAGGCAGCCTTTATGCCATGAATTCACGAATTTTGAGACTTGTAGACGATAGATATTATTAACTGTTAAGAGGCCTATTAAATTCAGCAGAGGTTTAGCGTTCTCTGTTTCACTTCCAAATGCTGTGGCAAAAAATATTAATCTTACAATTATATGGTTTTGTTTTACTTGAATTTTACTAATATGTGTTTTATATACATGTGTACACTTCCCCAAGCTAATATGCCATAAGAAATATAAGGATAGATTAAATTATAATAAATTTGTGTAAGTTGTTTAACTGAGAGCTAATGTCTCAATTGCGTTATTATTCCAGTGTTTCGATATATACGGGAACAGACAAAAGATATGTGATATTTCCAGCTTAAAGATTCGTCAATCATAACACCGAAATACTTTATACATTGCTTTCGTTCTAATGAATAAGAAGACCCATCGCTATTTATTATGTTAAGACTGACTGGGATATCCTTTTTTCTTGCCGATTTAACTATCATGAAGTTTGTTTTACTCATGTTTATAGACAGCTTGTTAATATCACACCATCTTTTCACTTTGGCTAGTTCAGAGTTCATCAAGTGTTCAAGTGTTTTTAGATCCCTAGCGGATGCAAATACATTGGTATCGTCTGCAAAGATTTTAAAACTTAATTGTTCTGAGCTATTTGACAAATCGTTAATGTAAATTAGGAATAGGAGAGGTCCGAGGGTGCTCCCTTGTGGAATTCCACATAATATAGTCTGATTTGGGGACTTAACTCCATCCAACTCTACATAATTATTGTTTTCTATTTGAAAGATAACTTTGAAACCAGTTCAGAAGTATCACCCTTATTCCATAAGAGTGTAACTTATTCAACAAGATTATATGGTTCACAGTATCAAAAGCTTTTGAAAAATCTAGGAAGACACCACAAGTGTATAAGTTATTGTCAATGGCTTTTCTTAGTGTATTTGTGATATCAGTTATAGCTTCGGCGGTTGAATGTCCTTTTCTAAAGCCAAATTGAAATTGAAAGAGGATTTTTTGCTTCTCAATGTAATTGATAAGCTGCTTAAGTATAAGTTTTTCAAATACTTGAGTAAATGTTGATAAAGTTGAGATAGGGCGATAGTTGGTAGGATCTGTAGCCTCTCCTCCTTTGTCAATTGGTGTAACCTTTGAAATTTTTAGGATATCTGGGACAACACCCTGTTGTATGGATTGGCTAAAAATAAAGGTTAAGGATTCACATAATTATATAACTTGAAGCTAGTTTTATAACCTTTCGAGGTACACCGATGGTTGCTTTGTTAAGGTTTGTTCCCAGTAATAGATCGTAAACTTCATGGACAAGAATACTGCGGAACGTAAAACTATCTCGAAAAGAACGTTTGATATACTGGTTAGGGCTATCATCACAATTATTGGAAGGGAGCTTGTCAGCAAGCTCATGGCCAATGTTAATAAAATGCGTATTTAGTTTATGTGCAATATTAGCTTTATCGGTGTAACATCTATTTTTGTAAATAAGTTTTGTAATTGGCGGTTTTCCACAGCCTTTCGTCCTGTTCACTATTGTGCCGATCAGTTTCCATGTCGTTTTAAGATTTTCACTGTTTAGTCTAAATTGTTCTTGAAAGTATCTTTTTTCCACTACGTCTTTAATTCTATTTAATTTGTTGTTATATGATTTATAATAGGTTACTTTATCCAGATCGTTACTAAGGAAATGACTTTTAAAGAGTTTTTTTCTTTGTTTAATAGATTTCAGAATGGCATTAGATATCCAAGGTTTAGCTGACTGTTTTCTTTTTTTGTTCGATAATTTTCGGATAGGTGCATGCTTGTCAGATAAGGACTGTAGCGCATTGATTACGTTATTCATACTTTGGTTAACATCTTCATTGACTAGGTTGTTAAAGTCAGTAGTTTCAAGGTCACTTAAAAATAAGTCTTTATTAAAATGAGAAAAATCTCTGAAATGTTTTGTTTCATGGGATAGAGGAGGCCGGTTAGCCACTGTACAGAAAACTGGTAAGTGATCTGTTATATCGGCTAAACATATTCCTGCTTTTGTTATTTTTTGAGGCACGTTTGTGTAGATATGATCAATCAGCAATGCAGTGTGGTCTGTTATACGCGTGGCTTTGGTGATCAGTGGCATGTAACCCAAGCCTAATAACATGTCAAGATAATCAGATGTTTGGTTATCCCTGTTGTAATTTAGGAAGTTTATGTTTATGTCACCTAAAACAAAAACCTCTTTGCCTTTATTGTTAAGACTACATAACTGATCTTTAAGTGCATCATGCAAATTAGCACAATCTTTGGATGGGTGCCTATAAATGCAACCGACAACTACATTCTTTTGTTTTTTCCGCATAATTTCAATCCAGCACGATTCTATTCCATCATCAATTTAACTTAACTTAACTGTACCTCTGCATCGGGTTCCACGTTTAGTATCCTGGCCTCACCAGATTCTATGATAAAAATTAAAGTTCACTCTTTATTTACCAACATCTCGACATCACTACTACTCAACTCGACATCTCGACATCTCAACATTTCAATAGCTCGACATTTCGACATCTTGACAAGTCGATAAGTTGCATGTCCGTTATGGGGCTCCGTACTTTATACAACAAAAACGTAGTTTCTACGTTGATTATGTACTCACCTTCCTCGTTTCCTGCAGGTGAAGTAGGCACATTATCTGGTGTCAAAATCTCACTGTTTCCCTTCATTTTTGATTTTTGTAAATTTTTGTCAGATTTTGTCAAATCGGCTCCTGTCAGCGGTACAGAAACACTTTGTATATGCCCACATGAAGTGGCAGAGGACAGCAAAATACCAAGATGGCGGACGGATCTGCTTGAGATGTTCTGAAACCATGAAAAGCCACTAGCGAACCATGGCCGGAAATTCTCCAACTCCTTCCCCAGAACGAGCTATTTACGGATTTGTGCTTTATTTAGGGACTTACTTTGGCATTGGTGAGAGCCAGTAGACTACACTAGTTGAGCTCCAAATGTTCGGCATCTAGCTTTACAATTTTAAGCTGCTTTAATAGAACTTAAACTTCTTAATTAAGCTTAATTTTAAGTTTTTGTGTTAGTTTTACTGTATAAGATATATATATTTAAACTTAAGTTGTGTGTCACTTGAATAATATCAACAGGCTTGTATTTCACTTGGGCTTGTGTACCAGAAGAGTGGCTTCATAGTATTGGAATAACGTACCTTCCACAGAGGTAAAAAACATAAAATAAATAAAAGCGGGCCATTTTCGAGATTTTGGAAACAACTGAGTTTTTCTTTTTTTTTAGATGTAAGACTTAATTTTCACCTTAACCACTTCATGGTGTCCATCGTCACCTCTGCGAGGATGGGCAATTGTGGCAAGGACATAACTGCGGTAAAAGTCTCGCAGCTGTCACGCGTTAGTCAGTCATTAGCTCGTTCATATCGCGGTCAAGCACAATTTTGTCTTCCACCGGTGCTTCAGGTTCAATATCTGTGCATTTAGACCATCCAGTTCTTTCAACACACTATCAATTCCTCTACCCTTACACCACACTCACCCCTTTGTCCCGTTTTCACACTTAGCAATCATTTGCATATTAACGCTAGCTGTTAGCCCTGCGGATCCACTTTTTTCAGTTAGGTCCATGGAAACATCACCTGCGCATCCTCTCAATTCTAGTCACTTTTCTAAGTTTTTAGCCAAAGTCATCACAGCTTTAGGGTTGGATTTGAGCCATTATTCACCACACAGTTTCTGCCATAGTGGTGCTACTTTGGCCTTAGCCAGTAAGGTCCCAGTCAAACTCATTAAGTTTCAAGGTGATTGGCACAGCAATGCATACTTAGTTTACTTAGAGATGTCTCCTAATCAAAAACGGCAAGTCGTCTCTTCGACAGCCACACAGATTCAACAGCTTTCATCTAGTAGGCCTTAAATTTAGTTCTCAGTATTGTTCTATTTGCTTTTTTTTCTTTTACTTTATAATTACACCTTAATTTTATCATTTTTTCATGGCTTTCCTTTAACCACACACCACTGTACTTATCCGTTTGGGTTTGGGTGTTGGAGTGTTACTGTCAATCCAGTTTTGTATCACCTTCGTAGCTTATGACAATAGACTCCTTGTTTCCAAACTCATGTGGTCTGGGGTTAAATGTAAACAATTACTCATCTATGTACACTGTATACCCATGCAAGTGAAGCAATACCTTATCTGAATAAGAATAGTGTTACACCTTTAATTTTTCTTTTTTCAGTTTTCTAGCAGCAATTTTCACAGCCTCCAATATTTTTTCCAGAACTGGAGGAGCGTTCATTTTTTGTGAATTAACTTATTAAATTTACTTCTTTTCCATTCCCTGGGAAGGAGCAATTCAAAGCTTTAACAACAGCTCCATTTACATATTTTAGCATATTTCAGCCTTCTGCAGAGCTCTAATAACCATGAGTGTACCATAAAAACCTTTGCTTCTTGTGCAAATTCTTACTAGTCCTCACCTTAAATTTTATTGAATCATTGCAGATTTTATTGTTATTATTTTGTCTTTCAGGTACTGGGTGTTGGCTGGACCAATCTATCTTTGTGTTGCATTTTTATGTGTGCTTATGTTTTATGTGGCATACAATTTTACCATCACACTTCCAGTGGACTCGATCAATACTATAACAGGTTTGCATGGCTTATCCAAAAAACTTGTAAAGTATAATATGCTTCAGTAGAGTAAGATCAATCACCCAACTGAACAAACCTAGTCCCACAGTGAAAATTTGGCCAATTGTATGGCCCCTCTCCCAACTAAATTGAAAGTTTTATTTCTTTTTGTTGTTGTTGTGACTATACACTGTAGGTTATGCATCAAGTGTAATGAGTATAATCACACTGAAATATTTTCTTAATATTATGATTCATGTTAAGCTTCAATTAAAGCAAAAACATTTATCCCTCCCCCCTCCCCCAGGCTTTGCTTTGGTTGAAAATCTCTAGCAGGCCTGTAATTCCCATAAATGCTCTACTACATAAGGTGGTTAATAGAAAGTGACAGCTGGCTATAATTTTGTGTTTGACAAGTACAGATAAGATACCTGGGTACTTGAGACTGAAAATAACATTTTTGATGAAAGATGGTTGGAGAGAAAACATAACAGGAACTCTTTATTGTGTTGACAGATAACCATGCTCGCTATGTGGATGAAGACACAATAGAAGTGAAACTTGGTTCTGTTCCTCCACTGTATGACATACCTCTCAGCCAAGTGAACAGAGTACTTTATAAAGATTGAGTACTACCAATGGTTTAACAATAATAATAATAATAATAATAATAATAACAGTTTATTGAACTCTCTTGCAGTACGAACTGAATTAACAAGTTAAAATACAATAAGAACTTAATAAAATTGACTATGTACATTTCTATATACAGCTGTACATCAAGTAAGAATTTTAAAAACCACACCAGAACATGCATCACATTTGTTAAAAATACTTAAAAGTGGAGAAGTCTTGGGTGCACTTCGTTCTACAGGAAGTAACGTTTTTATAAAAATACAGTTTGTCTGATTTGTGCCTTAGGGTGTAGGGAAAGGTATTTTCTAGGCATATTGGTAGAAAAGGATGAAGAGGGTGGTTGAAGTCCTTCATTTTACATATATACTCTTTACATATCTTATCTCTTCTACACACAAGAGTCTCCACCTGAGGTAACTTGAGGGCATCTAAGTAGCTTCCAACACGGGAAAATTATCTTAAGCGCCCTTTGCTGTATGGATTCAATTTTGTCAGACAGATAACCTGGAATGGATTGCCACACAGGCATGGCGTATTCTAGAATGGATCTAATGGAACTTATATAGACCTATATTTACTATTCAACACCCAGTGCCATTGTTCTCTCTCTGCACTAAATCACTGATTGCAGTCTTTAAAGATGCTAAAACAAGTGTGTCAGGAAAACGGGGGCGGTCCTTTTTGCCAGCAGGGAAATTCTCAGGGGTAATATATACTAAACGTGCTAAAACAAACATGCAATATTAAAAACAGGCTGCAATATTAAAAATATTTTATTAAAAATGTTAAATTAAAATGTTAAATTAAATGTTAAATGAAACGTTAAATTAAATGTTAAATTAAATGTTAAATTAAAAATGTTTTATGACGCTTAAGATATATGGCTCTTTTAAAACGGCATTGTTTTATGCCAAAAAAATGCCAATCTTTAAATACTTAAGGATCCAGCGCCATTTCGTCCGACTGTTTTCAGTGGCCCAACTTCTTCCAAATTCTTCCAACTCGGTTGTCCTAATAGGCTTCTCACAAAGTGCTCATCTGAGGCAAAATTAAACACCACACATTACTAATAAAAATGCCATGGCGCGATTCAATTAAATCATGTATTAAAAGCAGGAAAATTAAACAGGCTGATGAAACTTACCCTCGTTCTCCAAACTACCAGCTTTAGGTGAATCTCTCAGTTCTCTCAGTTCAGTTCTCTCAGTTCTTTATTTTTCTAATTAGTATTTTTTTACAAATTCGACATGCCCACAGGTAGCTGATGCTAGTCTAGGTGGGTCATGTCTTAACTAAAAAGAGTAGGTAGGCAAGTTTACAGAAATCAGGAAGATAAATGTACAAGTGTATAAATTATAAAATTAAGTTTGTGAGTTAATTAGTACCATATGAAGAGAAAGCGCTATTAGATATCTTATTTTTACAAAAATACTTAATAGATCTAAATCTGCAATACTATTAGGACGATACTTATTATTCCGAAAACGCAACAAAATTTTAAGAAAACTTGACCTTTTGTATGATGTTTCGTATATCGAGATAAGAGTCTTCCGAGGTCAGAATATCCAAAAGTGCTCTTTTAATTTTTCTTTTAAAGTCATATTTTGAAAGATTTCTTAATGTAAGAGGCATCTCGTTCCAAATTGTTGTTCCAATTCTAGAAAACGAGTTTAGTTGAACAGAGAGTCTAGAGCTTTGTGTGTAAAAGTTGTTCGAAGCAGAGGATCGGGTATTATAAGAGTGAATATTAGAAATGTCTTGAAACAGGTCTCGAATATTTCTAGGTGCATTTCTGTGTCTAATGTCAAACATCAAGTTAGCTGTAAGTTCATAATAAGAAAATTGTAGAGGTAAGACCCCGCATCGGAAAAGAGAGGAATTGCATGCTGATTGTAGTTAGAAAAATAAATAAAGCGGAGTGCACGTTTTTGCAGCTTGAGAAGCTTATCAAGATATGATTTACATGCTTGGCCCCAAGCTATCAGACCATAGCTTAAATAAGGTGCAATAAGGGATCGATAGATATTTATAATAGTGTGTTTTGGAACAAAATGTCGTTTTCGGCTAATTTTAATTGATATATGATCAATATGGTGTTTCCAAGATAAATTATTATCAATTAGGATCCCTAGATATTTTACGAACTTCTTGCATTCTAAAGCTACATTTTTATTTTGCTCGTTATCAAACATCATAATT
>JAEMWC010000492.1:622500-634510 GCA_016490735.1 Pachyseris speciosa
ATTGTTGCCAGCCTCAGTAACTATCTAATACTTAACATGCTAGCTTGATCAACGCCGGCTCAACCTAGAATACGTAGGGAGTAAAGCTTCATGCAAGCTTTTTCATATATGTAGTCAACATGACTCTTCCACTTAAGGTCGCTATCAGTAAGTACTCCTAGCAACTTGTAAGTTGATACACGTTCTATAGCATTGTTGCCTACAATTATTAAAGGTCTGAGAGTAAAGTTAGGGTTTAGCATAAAGTTAATTAATATCTCTTTACATTTAATAGGGTTTAGTTTCATGTTGTGATCCATAAAAAAATTGTGAATGTCAGATACGGTCGAATTGAGCAGACTGATAGAGTTCCTAGGTAGTATTTGAGCCCATCGAGCCAGGAGTATAATTCTGAGTGGGTACTGCGGGAAGTCACTCAGGTTGTTGAAACATATCTCCAACAACGTCCTTCTCAGGACTGCATCCACACCAGATCGTTGACATTTTGTTGACTAACCAGGCTTCTTTGCAGTAAAACCAAGCTTTCTCAAGCTAATATTCTACTTCATTTGGTTCCTCACCTGGAGTGTCAGGATTATTGGGTTGAGTCTCTGAGTGCCTGTTTGTGGGATTTCTCTGGGAACATGACTGTGTGCTTCTAATTATCATACTTCTCCAGTCATTAGAAAATTCTGAGAGAAAAAAGGGGGGAGGGGTGTCAAAGGGAAAATGTTTCTATAGGAAAAGACAAGGCAAAATTGGTATTTCCAGACTGGTGGAGTGTGGATATTTTCTGGAACAACACACAGTCTGTCTACTTGGTAAAAGCATCCATGATCGGCTGTTATTAAATGAGAATATTATTTATTGAAGGGCTTGGTGAATAAAGGGCTGAAGTGACAATTTGGCCTTGGAATACAACTTTCAGCAGTGACTGAGGAATTATTTCTTTTCTCTCTGTTTGAAGTACAGTCATGCACCAAATCTTCTGTTTCTTCAAAGAATGAGTTTTAGGCAAAAGCCACAAACTAATTCATTGTATTCAAGCCTTAAGGCCACAAACACAGAAGTGTTTCCAAAACTATGACCCATCTGAAGGCTAAAGTAGAGACAGTGAACTTGGTAAATTAATAATGCAGAGTAAGGACCTCCAGCAGTGCAAGACTGTATTCACTACTTCTTGTTGAAACAAATTAACAAAAAGGTGTGTAAACAATGTATTCTCTTCAATGCCCAGTGTTCTTTAATTCATACTCACATTCAGACAAAGTCATGTTGACTTTGTATTTCCTCAAAGGGCTTAAAAAATCTTGAAACAAAATAGGCAAAGTTTCATTCTGTTGGAAACGTCTGATAAAAGTCAAGGTTCCCTGCTATTATATGGAAATTATATTGATAGTGATGATTGTAAAGATTAAGCAAATTACAGTCTGTAATAACTCGGAAAAGAATGTCCATTATTTAAATGCTATGAAACAATTTTAACGTTGGCAGGTGTTTCATTTTAGTGACCAGAATCAAACTTAGCCTTACAAGAACAAATTCTCTAAACTTTGATAAGAATTACTTCTTATAACTGTTGTACTTGGAGAACGGTGATCACTTCATTTTATAACATAGCTTGTAAATTTGTTTACTGGTAATTAAATTCAATTGCACAAGCATGCTTCATATTCCCACTGTGCACAGTGATGACCTCTGTGTTAAACTATAGTGTTGAAAATGTTATAAAACGACAATTGGTTCATGCGTCAGCTGTGTGTTCGAGACATGAAGCACTTGGGAAGTTTGGAGAGCACTCAAGAATCTAGAGTTGCTTGAGGCTTAACTCTTCTGAATCTTTCGTGCTCTCCAAATTCTCATGTGCTTCACATCTCAATGAACACACAAAATAATAATGAATATTGGAGGTTGAGTATTATAAACTTGCCCTTCTTTATAAGAATACTGTTTAAAATGAAAAATCCAGCCAACCAGAGTCATGTTGACAAAAATTCAATGGCACAATTTACAGTTGAAGCAAATGACATTTTTAAAGACTTTTAATGACGTGGAATTTAACAAGGTTGCAGCTTTTGCAGAGTTTGAATTAAAGTACAGGAAAGATAACTTGTGGCTTTAACAATGAAAAGCAAAATAATTTACAAGTCTTTGCACTGCACTATACATCATGTACCTACTCCAAACAGAAAGTTTCTGTGACCTGAGATGTCTGGGAATATTGTTTTATTACCGATCATGAGTATTGTACTGATTTCTTTGTCTGTCCATTCACAACCACATGTCAATCATTCAAAATACAAACAAGCTCATTTGAAGTAGTCACAAGTGAGAACGTACTATCTAAATGAACTGGTCTGTAGTGGAGAAAGCCAAAAGCTCCCTCTCTGAAGACTCAAGCCACAAAATAACTTCCCATAGTTAAATTATAATATAAACGAAACTTTTAATGGCAAAAATAGTCATATTTTGCTTGGTTGGATTGACACTTAATATTATAAGCTAACAACTGATTTTGAGAAGAGAAAGAAGAGCCGTCAGTTCATGACATACAGTGCATGATGTAAAGTTGTCTGAAAGTATCACCAACTGACAACTTCAGCAGTAAGATAATGCATTAAAAGCAAAATAAATCTACAGACCAACTCATGACTGATGGAATGGAAGTTCCTAAGCAAGAACTAGTTCAGTTTAATCTGACAACCAGCTGCTACGTTTCCCTACAGCAATTTGTTTTAATTGAACACACAGGAGAAAGAAAAAGGGGATCACCAACAAAACTCCTTGATGCCCCAAGTGACACCAGTAGGAAGAATATGTATCTTGGGGTTTACGTGTTTAACAATGCTGGGCTTCTGTTAGTTTTCGTTATGGCACCCTCTCGTTATTAGTTTACTTGTAATCTCTGGAAAATACCACAAAATTATACAAAAGCTGGGAAATTTTATAAACCTTTTGTACCCTATTTAACATCACAAATTGTATATTGTTACAATAGTTGATTAGAGGAGTGGCAAACTCAATAAAAACTACTTCGACTGGCGACTCTTCAGAACGTTCATGAGATCCTGTTGCAGAAGTGCCTGTTTTCCTTTCTCTGCAAGGCTGGTCACACTCCTGTAAAATACAAATGTTTACAACAAAACCAGTGAATAGTGATCATGAAAATTGTTTGTCACTGTGGTTTGAAATGATAGCTGAGCTACGGTAATCGCTTGTCTCACAATTTAGTTATTGATGTGGATCGTGATGTTGCCACTGCCATACCACTGGTCTTCAACAGGCAATGGTATTGACTGACTGTGGATCAATATAAGTAGCAAAATGGCTTGTGGTGATTGGCGCATTTTGATCCTCTCTTTTGGCTGATGTAATTGGGGAATTTCAATCCTTTTCATGCAGACCATTAAATGATTCCCTCTGCAGACCATATAAGTAGTTCTCCAGTTGTCCAACACATCTGACTAATAAGTAGACTGAAGTGATTTTGAAAGTTTGGAAATGGCAAGTGCGATTTTTTATTTATTGTATATTGAACTAAATTATGGCAAAAAGTCATTCCACAGAATCACAACTTCAGTTTGTACATCTTTGTCCAATTTCATTAATCACAATCTTCAGATTTGTCATGTTTGGCTGTGGTCATGTGCCACTACTGTGAAAACTTCATATGTTCCCCTATGGAGTGCAATAAATAATTATGGGTTATTGGCCAAGCGTGAGGTCAAGATGTTGGGATAGTTGTCTTGGTCCATAAACAGGCAAAAAAAAAGAGCGAGGACAATGTCCCGCTATATTGACCGAACAAGCTTGGTAAATAAAGGATTTAGAACGCTATTAAAAGACAGTAAAATGCAGGACGAACGGGCTATCCCGGATGGTCAAGATGGCTCCATCTTGACCTTGCGGGTAGCCAATGACAGCAGGAGAATTGATTCATCTTGACCGCTGAAAGAGCCTGGCATTCATACAATACAAGGGATTAATATCATAATAATTGCACTGCTCTTGACCTGTCAGAATTGAGTAATTTTGCTAAGTGCACTATAAAAAAACCATGAAGCTTATTGAACTCCCAGAAGAGTCAGGGTTTCAAGCTGAAAAACCTTGTGTGGGATTGATGGGATATTTTCTGAAACAAGGGGCATGGGATTACTTCTGTCTTTGGCTCATTAGTGAGGCAAAGAGAAGGAGTTCAATTTCACCCCATATCAAAGTCCTGGTTTTGGGGGGGGGGGGGGGGTCACTCCATATAATGGCCTATGCAGGGAGACTGAAAAGGGTACCTTTTTCACACTTCAGGTATATGAAAGGGTAGGGAAATCTGTCATTTAGGTATTTAAAAGGGCATTTCATTAAAATATTTCAAACACATATGTTATGACTGTACTGTTCCGATGGAAGGTATATGAAAGGGGTACCTTTTCTGTCAAAAATGGTATCTAAAAGGGTAAGGGGTTGGACCTTGGGGCGGAGCCTCCCTGTATTAAATTGTTCTTTTAGAACCCCTTTCCCCTGGGATCAAAGTTCCCTCCACATTCTCTCACAAGATACCCACCTCAAGGCGTTGACGATATCCTTCGTTTTTCCAAAGTATATATCATTCAAAGTATTTCTCATCTTATTTTCCATTTCCTACAGGACAGAAGCAACAGTCAACGAACAAAGGATATTAGACAATAGCTTTCTAATTAGGCTAAAATACAAAACATATGAAAGGTACAATATTCACCAATATGTCACACACACGGAACAAACCAAAACAGAACAAAATATAAAAAAAGAGATTGCCAGATGGGATTAAACCCTGAACACTGGCTGTGGCCAAAGACTCATAGTGAGGCAGGTCCTTAATAAGGTTCCTGTGTGAAAGACCTTGAACAAATAAAACCCATCCAGTACCTCAACCATCTTTCCAATGTTGGCAATATGTGGATTAGCATCACTCACAGGATTGTCTGTTTCAGTCTGAAATTTATACAAAGTACACAGTTCTTCATATGCTTGACATTGACCATTTCTGCTTCAAGCCACCATTTCTGCTTCACGGTGGCTTTAACAACAAGCAATCAGGTGTTTAGTAATTTACAGATGTGTTTACCTATCTTTGCATAGGAGAAAGAGAAGAATATGAGATAATGCTTCATTTATTTGTTAAGAGTCCAAAAAATGAATATTTGAATGATCATCGTACTGTAGTTATGAACAATACTTGACAGTAATCATGCCACTATGTGTGTGTTACAGGAATGAACACAGGATGAGTCAGAAATCTACTGGTCACATGATCATTTGCTGCATACATGAGATCTACTAAAAAGTTTTTAGACCTCCATTTTTTTCTGCGAAGGGGGAGGGGATATTTTGAGAGACGAGAGGGTGCAGGTATCTTGTACAAATGGCTGCAGAGGCTACAATCTTGTACCTTGATCCTTTGTCCATTACTGCACAAGCTTGAAGAAACTGGTGACTCTTGAATAATCTGCTAGGCTTAGAATTTTGAATGTTCTTTTTTCAAACAGTACAAAAGAGCAGAAGTAAATAAAACAGAAATATAACATGGCGATGTACACTAAGCATGCTTAAGCAATAAACTCTAAGTAATTCAAGCAGAAGTCTGATAGTTTTGGACCTCAGGATCAGAACTTTCCAGAGTCACTCATTTTGCAACTGCCGGTCAAAGGGGACAAAGACTCCAGGTATAAGAGTGGAGAGGCTATGATTCTATCACCTGTCTTGTTAGACTCCCTCCTAAATTCATCATTCCTGACCCTGTCTTGTTGGTCTATAAATAAAAAAATGTAAATGTTAATGGTAAATTATAGAACTGGTGTAGTGGTGAAAGAGAAGGTGAATGCACACACAGTTTACTCCAGCCTTTACCAAGTGGCAGTTAGGAACTTGGCTTTTTTAAAGGGGCAGTGTCACGAGGATTTTGATGTTTTAGGTCAATTCTGTGCTAAAATCATTACATTGAGGCTTTACTCATAAACAAAATGCTTCTGTAAAGCTATGACGAAGATATCAAATGAATTTTATGAGAGAGGACTAACCATGATAAAATTAATTTCTTGAGGATTTTTTGAAGACATAGCATCAAAACTTGAAAAAATTGGCCAATTTTTTCAAGTTTCAATCCATTTCCATCCTTGCCATCCATAGCAACAGGCGACAGGGGACAGTTTCAGTACCTTCAAATAGTCTTTCATAACAAAACTAGACCATTATTTTTGGAATTCACTTAATGCGAAGACACCTTCTAGCTTTTTATAAATTTGCCAAATAGTGTGACACTGCCCCTTTAAAGATGACAAATTAAAATTTACATGTATGGTACCACATCACCCAAAATGATTGGAACCCGAGTCAGTAATATGTACATCAACAAAACTGGTTGATTTATACCTGGAGCCAGAGCATTACAGTTGATGTCAGTTTGTAGTGGGCCATTCTCCCTCCACTTTTCTCCTGAAAAGTATAAAAGGAAATGTGCAACATGTTAAACACAAACAGTAAATCATGCAAACAAGATACAACAGTGAAGAGAAAAGATTGCATGTAACACACGTATGACACAAGGCTGAAGACAGCACCATAAAATTGTAGTATAAAATGACCAAGTTTGAAATTCATGTTACTGAATGGTGCAAACCTACAGTAGTTCCGACCAGTCATTGGGGCATTTTACCATTGAAGCAAAATGCCCAAAACTTGTGTGTCTCCATACAAATGCCTGCAACATTCTCAAACTTGAAGGAACTGCATTTCCACCATATTAAAAGTTAATGGCTTTAAACTTGGCCATTTCTCTAGTTTTCAGGTCTTCTACAGTTGTACGTACCACTGTGAATGGGTTTCTGTACCTGACCTGTATCAAGAGGTTAAACTGCCATGATAAAGGTCCATATAACACAATCTGCCAACTTGTAAACTTGCATACACACCTGAACCTCCACAACATGGATGGAATCCCAGCAACCTCTGATCTTTTTTGAACCATCTCCAGCTGCGATAAAGGTGCAAGAAAAATGGAATATTTAAGTCTGTTTAACCCTCTTTTCTCACATCCATCTCTAAGTGGCCATTAAACACAACTTAAATACTGTACATATTTACCCACTGGATGAAGGAATATGGATAGACGTATTTATTATTATTATTATTATTATTATTATTATTATTATTATTATTATTATTATTATTAGATTACAATAAGTATACACTGGATATGTTTTAGGTCAAAATGAAATTCCTTTGTTTTCTAACCCTAATTATTCATATTAGGGTTAGGAGACAAAGGAATTTCATTTTTACCTACAACATATACATCTTGAGTTCTTCAATATGTAGCACAAAAAAAAATTATTAGTTTAAATGTTAGAAAGTTAAGTGAAATTTGGTCCAATAGCCCAGTTTCAAATTGTGGTAGATCAAAAGAACCAAGTTGAGGTTCAGGGGAATAATTTGCATTTTCCTTTGTTTTTAACAAAAGAAAAGGCAAATTATTCCCCTGAACCTCGACTTGGTTCTGTTGTTCTACCAAAATTTGAAACTAGCCTATTGATTTCGGCATAGCCCTTATTTTGTGGATTATATCATCACTTGGTCTCAACAACAATGTAAACATCTGAAATGGTACTGTAGTCTCAAATGTACACTGTAGTAATTATATCAGTCAATGAAGAGAAGTGCTTGATTGTTTTTTCCTTCTACCCATGGCTTAAAGGCTGATAAAAGCCTACCTTTCTTGATGAGGATAACACCAGCAAAGCCATGATCTAAGTCCCAGAGATAAACAGACGACACTCCACCTTCAAAATACCTACAAATGACAATAAACACGTCAATGTCTTTATTTGTTTGAGCAAAACACAATCATGCTAAACTACAAAAATTACATTTCACAATGAAAAACAATTAACAGGGCTGTGCTCTAGCAGTGCCTGGTGGCCCCTGGTGACTTTTGCCTTTGGGCAACAAGGAAATCTTTGTTTTGGTAGAAAATGTAATTGCTGGGCACCCTGGATTTCAAAGGTTCAGAGGTTTGGACTCCCAATACTTTTTCTTAGAGCACAGCCTAAAAGAGTAAATGACTATATTAACAGGTCGCTGTCAACGGATTTCACTTACATTTCTCGGTACTGATCAAAAGCAGTATTCGCATCAACTTCTAGTTTTCTTAACCTGTCTGACGGCACTGCACCGTCATCCAATGGGGGTTCATATGTGTTGGTCCATGGTGATCTCGAGTGAAAGAAAAAAAAATTAATTCCAGTTATTTTCCAACCAAGGACACACAATGTTGAGTATAATGTATTAAACCACTTATCAACAGAGCTGAGGACCATTTCTAAAAACTGCACAAGATATTTTGGGCAGAGAAGTATATTTTCCACATCAGTTTGAAGTAAATATTGAAAGATGTGCGTGGGTTCAATGAGTAAGGACTTTTAGTCAATCTGGTCTGAAACAAGGTACACTTTACACATAGATAATTATCTGGCATGATGTGTTCCACTGACCACACAGTACTGTATGTGCATGTGTATCTCTCAATTGCCGCAATGCATTCCCTGTTTTTTTTTTTTTTTTGGATATTTCAGAATGTAAAAATAAAACAAGAATATCAGTACAACTGTAGAACTTTAGTGAAGAAACTAGAAAAGCTATGCTTGGCAAAACATTTATTTGTTTAAATGAAAATCACACTTGGCCATTTGGGGAGTGATATACAATTTGCACTTGCTCAAGGGATTTTACACTCATGTGGGTGAGCAGATAAGCATTGATTTCCAACCCCATCAGTGTGAAGGTCATTGAAACATGAGCCTCTTAATATCATTGTAGACGTTAAGGTAAAAATGTTTTTAAAAATTTCAAATACTGCTAGATTGGATAACATAATCTAAAGCTAAGCATTATGTATATGTACCTATAGGAGTCTCCATCCCTGTTGTAATCACACAGCAGGTAATCTTTTCCTGTTTGCTTATCCCTAGCAATCTTCAGCGGTTGATCGACAGATGACAGTAAGTCCTCACAGAGTCCTGGAACCTGAAATCAAAACTGTTTGTTTTGAACTCATACACAGTCTTCATTCTTACTAAGTTAAGGATGCTCTCTCCTTTTTTGATCATAATACTTTCTGTTTTCCATGGGTTGGTAAAGCTACTCCAGCTTTTAATGTCATTACCTCCTTACACAATGATGCATTGTACAGTTTGCAACCAAGCAAGAAAAGCTTCAATCTTTGCAGGAAGTATAGGCCACTTTTGCATTGCAGGCACCTGGCTATTACTGACACCCCAATCATACAGTACCGCTCAGAGATAAGCGGCCAAAAATCAATGCATTAAATGCATTGGTAAGAAATGCATTAACACATTTGCACTAACGCATTGCGCATAGAAAACGTGCATTCAGCAAAGCTCATTAGTATGTATGAGATAGCTTGTTGTTTTCCTTTAGTTGATATCTCATTATACTCATGGAACCATGCAAACAGTTTGCCACTCAGCTTTCGACACACATCTCTATTGAAAGAAAAACTTTTTGCCCCAAGTCGGAATCGAACCGACATTCCCCAGTTACTAGTCGGGCGTGATAACCACTACACTACCGGAGCAACCACGTTGGCAACGTGGCCACTTTAGAAAGTGAGTAGTATCTGTGTCGAAAGCTGAGTGGCAAACTGTGTTTGCATGGTTCCATGAGTATATTGTTCTACGGCTTTCATGGCTTCGAAGGTATTTACATATATATATATTTCTAATTCCCGTCCAGGGAATTTAGAAGCCAGGAAACACACAAAAGTCTTGAAAGAAAAATGTTCCGAGGAATGGCCGACGTGCGATACTACTCACTTTCTAAAGTGGCCACGTTGCCAACGTGGTTGCTCCGGTAGTGTAGTGGTTATCACGCCCGACTAGTAACTGGGGAACGTCGGTTCGATTCCGACTCGGGGCAAAAAGTTTTTCTTTCAATAGAGATGTGTGTCGAAAGCTGAGTGGCAAACTGTGTTTGCATGGTTCCATGAGTATAGTTCTACGGTTTTCATGGCTTCGAAGGTATTTACATATATATATATGATATCTCATTGTTTAATTTAAATGGCCTTCAACTTCCGTACCACAAAACTGAAAAAGTCTACGGTGTTGTTATTTTTAGCTAATACCAGCGAGTGTGAATTTTCAGCGTTGCGGCAAACATAAAATAGCGATATCTCCGCTTCTACAAGGCGTACAGAGGCGATTGAAATGGCAAAATGCTCTTTAGAACTTTAAGGTTGAAATTCGATATAAAGCTGTCTATGATGCGCCGTTTAAAACGAGTAATTTCTTCGTAAGCAAAGTCTAATGAGTTGTTATTTTTAGCTCTCACCAGATTTTTGGCATCGCGGCAAACATAAAATAGTGATATCTCCGCTTCTACAAGGCGTACAGAAACTATTAAAAGTAGTAGTAGTAATCTTTAATGAGGATGCCAACGTCACTTTCTTCAAGCTTGGAATTCGATATAAAGCTGTTTATGATGCACCGTTTCAAAAGAGTAATTTCCTTGCAAGTAAATTCTATTGTGTTGTTATTTTTAGCTCGCACGAGTCAGCATGAATTTTCGGTGTCACGGTAAACATAAAATAGTGATATGTACGGTTCTACAAGGCATACAGAGACAATTAAAACGGCAAAATACTCTTCCTTCAAGGCTGACATTTTGATACAAACCTGTTTATGATTCGCTGTTTAAAAAGAGTGATTTCTTTTATAACTCGCACCAGCGAGTGTGAATTTTCGGTGTCACGGCAAACATAAATAGTGATATCTCCGATTCAGATGAACTTCATTTGAATTTGGACCGACCCAAATTAACAAAATTATGCCTATTGATTCAGACATCGAACTGAATTTGCCGTTCCACTGACATTCCTAATATAGTTCGGGAAGCTATAAAGTTATCAGA
Source organism: Pachyseris speciosa (assembly GCA_016490735.1). Taxonomy (NCBI): domain Eukaryota; kingdom Metazoa; phylum Cnidaria; class Anthozoa; order Scleractinia; family Pachyseridae; genus Pachyseris; species Pachyseris speciosa. The sequence goes on from JAEMWC010000492.1 coordinate 633,439, forward strand.
ACGCCAGTGATCTGACTACTTGTGGAAGTTTTTGTAATATGATTCGCTTTGTTGCAATGTTTAGAACATTATGCAAATTTCAATCTGCATGATTTGTCAGCGGCATTTGCGAAACGACGAATCATTGTCTTTCAAAACAATGTTGCACAAAGAAAATTTGCTGCAGTAAATGACAATAGATAAAACATGCAGAAGAAATGCGTTTTCTAACACGCTTTTTGAACCGTGTTAATGCAAAAAACATGTGCATGTTTTACGTTTGCATTGGCCACTTTTCTCTCAGCAGTACTGGGAACAGCAGCTAAATCCCCATAAAAAATAACTTGCAGACACTTGACCAAAAAAATATTCCTGCTATTACAGACTCTCAATATTAAGGAAAACAAACTCACAGTCCTGAGGTTGTCCACAATAAGGGAGTCGACTGTACTGGAATGCATAAACTAAGAAAACTCAGGGTGGGTACCCTCATTTTTTATGGATTCCAAAGTAAAGAACATTCTTGCATGGAGGTTAACTGTCCAAAAATAGCTTTGCGTTAGGAGGAACTGTTCTTAGTGTAAGTATTGACCAATTTTTATTGAAAACCAAGTGTGCCCCTAACCTTGTGTACCTTTTGTTATTTGTTTGCATGATTTTATCTCATGTTTATGGTTGAACTCAAGTGTAAGTTGGGTGAAACTTTCAATCACGCTAGATAGGCAGAAGTTTTAAGGTGGAGACTTAGATTTTTGCTCCATTTGTTTAAAAAGATTTGAAATCAAGGGGGGAAAGTCTTTGATGGCTTAACTTAATAGATATATTTATGGCCTCAAGTGAATTGTTCATGCAACATACTGTATCTTGGCGATGGCATGAAAAATAAAGGGAAGAATTATTCTAGGTATTGTTCCCACTAGTTTGTGGGTCACAGTTAAGTTTGCTGGCTTCCAAGCTTCAGTGGATAATGGAACAAGCTCTTTGTGTAATAGCTAAAATATACAAGTAAGACCTGTACAGGTTAAAAAAACTGGGAACAATGTGCCCCCAGTGTGAACACTAAAGGTATTCTTCCCACTAGTTTGCAGACCAC
>JAEMWC010000493.1:0-55000 GCA_016490735.1 Pachyseris speciosa
AACCCCCTCTCTTTAAATCTTCCAAAGAAATTTAATAAAATCAAATTATTTTCACTTTTTCAGTGACTCCACAATATCTGTGGACGGTACAAAAGATATCCAACAGCCGCATTCATGGTTCCAACCCAATCGCCGTCCACGGCAATGTTAAATCCGTGGATGGCGGTCTGCAGCTCAATGGAGTGGACGCCTGGTTGGACGCAGGAGATTTCTATGGGCAGTGCTTAGGGGATCCTGACTCTGTATCAAGGGATTCTCTTTTGCCTTACAGGTATGAGGCCTTGTTATTTGACTCTTCTTGGACGACTGGTGTCCGGGATTCGACCCCTTAGCTGCCGCCCTACTTTCAATTCCCTCCAGATAGGCGTACATGGCCGTATGAAGTTGCAATCACGAAACATTATCCAGTGGTAACATCCCTCCGAATCAGCCATCTTGTTTCGTACTTAAGAAAATTTACACCGCTAAATAAATATTGGTACTATGACCGTGTAGTACAACAAATCATTAGCTTTCCATTGTAAACAGAAATTCTCAACACTATACTCTTTACACTTGATATCTATCCCTTAACAGAAAGTCAATAAATTCTGCTCTGTGTAAAGAAATACTCTTTTGAATAATTTTTTGGTATTCAGTTGTACGTCCTATTATGAATTGGTCTGTTGCCTATTTGGATATTCAAATAATATTGGACATTATCTTTATTTAAAAACAAACCTTGATATGATACATATATTGCTTTCGTTTACCTGGCCAGAAAAGGTGTCGTAACGAGTTAGTTTCTTTCTGCAGCTTAACTTCGACGACGACGCTCTGTCTTACAAAGACCAACGATACATTTTGGACTCAAGTGGCAACTCACGCGGTGTGTCAGTTTTTATTCAGAACGGTTCCCTGTTTTACAAGGTAAGATTTCACGGTAAAACTAATATGGGTGTTATCTTAAAATCATTCTCAGATGCCCTTTTCAAATCGCTTTGCCATTGTTCTCATCCCCAGTATAATGGCCTTACTTGCATGTGGAGTTGGTGACATAAAGCTTACGTTTCATTAAGGATTAAGGCGCACATAAATCGAAAACTAAAGTTTTTAGATAGCTTATAATCCCCATATTCATTTTCAGTCGTTTCCTCCTTTTTGTGACAAGGATTTACCATTTGTGGGGGGTCAAAAATTCCCGCCAGGCCAGAAATTTAAAACATTTTGCGCGCGGCCAAAAGGTCTCTGTGACGTTATTCGTATGCAATTTTCAAGCGTGAAACACATCCGAGAAGGCGAAAAAGCTTAAACGTGGAATGTTTTGCGCAGCTGGCGGCCCTGGTAGTTCCCCGGCATTTTTATTCCACGGAGCTCACAAAAACAGAGTGACGCACTCGACTGAGTACACACGAATGAGGTCATGACTATTCACCAGACCCCAGGTCTTTGTCTAGAATTTTAGTGAGAAAGGCCCAACTTTCACCGCATTTTAAAATAAGTTCCTGCTACTTTTAATAAATATTTTCCCCTAAAAATGTTTCTTAAAACACCAATTTTCATATTGGAGAAAAAACACTGGCTTTGAAATTTCGATTCATGTGCAGGCGAAACTTTATTCATTGCGGAAGCCTTTAGTTCAATGATTTCATCAGCCAGCTTTGTTGCAATTGATGACCAAACCCACGTTCAAATAAAAAACAAAAAGCAGGGTTCACAGAGACAAGTTTCAAACATGCGCGTTCAAAAGACTGCCCAATCGGATTTTAGTAGGTCGGAGTGAAAGTAAAATCATAAATCATTCAATGATCTTCAATCAATTTTGTTTTGATCAATTTTAATTTTTTAATTAAGTCTGAGGCAGAGTTAACCTAGCCGTCGTACTTGACAGTTAATCCAAGCGACCACTTTCGTAGGTTGTCACGTCAACTAAAGAATGGCAGCTGTCCACGGAGCTGGTGACAAACGAATGGCAAGATATCGTCATGACTTGGAAGAAAGAGGAAGGACTGATGCTGTACGTCAACGGAGCCTTCAGAGACTCGCAAAAGGAGGAACAGAAACCAGCCTGGTGCCGAACAAACAAGCTCGACTTACTATCGGTCGAAAGAGTGGCAACCCACCCTTCAAGTACACGAGGTATTTCCTACATTCTGTGTTATATGTGTTTTTGATATCAAATGAAGCTCTCTTGATCACTAAGGCGCTCGCTATGAGAATTAGTCCAACGTAGATCTATTTTAAAGGAAATGTACTTCCTAACAGTATGAAATTTTTGATGATCAGCGGATAACCACTCTCCAGTGGACAGAATTAATTGAAAAAGTATATAACAAGTATGATTTTTCTATATGAGAATGAATATATGAAAATCATATATTTGAACTGCGGATTAATGATTAAATATGTGACTGATCATCGCAGTTATGAACACTACTTAAGCAGTAGTGAAAATAAAGCTAGAAAAATGAAAATAAAGCTAGAAAAAAAAAACAGGCTTGTACGGGATTCGAGCCCACGGCCTCTACGATACCGGTGCAGGCTTTATTTTCAGGCTATATTTTCAATACTGCTTAAGTAGTGTTCATAACTGCGATGATCAGCCGCATATTTAATGATTTTTCTATATTGAAACTTGACAGCTTGAAAAGCAAAAACTGATTTTTCCTTAAAACAAAACGTGACAAAATATATATTACCATTTAATCGCAGTAATACTGTATTGAACAATTATTCACCGAAGTGGAGGTAAATATCACCCACTATCCACCTCCACTTCGGTGAATAATAATTGTTTTAGTATATACCACACAAGCTGAATAACTAGCCTCGGAAATTTTAAAATCTTGCGCGCCGGCTGCTCGGTGGTGAACTGAGACCTTTTTAGCTTGTAGATTTTGTTTTCTCAATGTAGACCATGTGATGTTACCCTAGAGAACTGTTTCTTTGAAATTTCGCCTTATTCACGTGCATATGTACACATAATTTATGAAAAGACAAAAGGCAAATCCCCGTGGGAAGATCACATGGTCTACATTGGAAAAACGAAATCGACAAGCTAAAAAGGTCTATAGTACTTTGCTAGTCACCTCCGAGTTAACCATTCAGAGCGCGCGAAAAGCACTATTCACTTGTGTGGCATATAATAAATACTATTATTCCATCTTTTACAGAATGTACGTCAGCTCGTTGTTCGCATTCACACGTTTCCTTGCACCTGAGGATGTTCCTTATGTTTTTACTTTCGACAACACAGGTGAGTCACTAAATAGCAAGTTAGATGAAACGATAAAGGGTACTCCCATAAATTTCGGGTAGGTGTGTGCCGCGAAGGATCTTAAACCCTGACCCTATTTAAGGATTAAGCAAATGAAAATTGATTCCCTATTTAAGGCTCAACCCGAAAAAAAAAAACGGAAAGAACCGGCGTTAATGCTCCCAGCCCATGAGAAACAGAAACATAGACATGTGGGATAGAGACCAACAGACCAGTGTCACTAACAGAATACTAGTCTAGCTTGATAAGAGGGGAGGGGTCGCACCCCCCTCCCCCCCCCCCCCCCCCCTTTTCTCTCTAGGGGTGCAGGTCACGATCCCTAAGAGAGGTCCTACTCCTTTTGAGAGCTGAAGATCACAATACCTTGCAAGAGGTCCTTACTCCTCTTTAGGGCTGCCGGTCACAATACCCTGAAAGAGGTCCTTAGTCATGTAAGGGAGTTTAGACTCATGGTTACCATGACAACCAACCCATTCTGGAACGAAGCAAACTAAACCAAGCAAGATACTGTTTGCCTGCTAGAGCGAAGGAATGAATAAACACGAGGCTTATGTTCGTTGCCTTAGGAGTTGATTGACAGTGAAATAGAAACCACTCTGATTGGCTCAGCCTGCAGATTGCACTATAGACGCACGTGATCAGAACTGAACTTTGGCTTGTGAAAGCTTACTGCATGTCACGCAGCCACACGTAATTCTCATTTCTATCCCATTAACTACAATTTATGAAGACATCATCTTTACAATCATCTTCACATTTTATGGCAAACGGTTGCAGTTTTTTAGTAACATTTACAGGTTTTCGAATCAATAGTCAGTTCTATTGAGCTTCACCAGGGAACCAAAGTTTGATAACGATTGTTTGGATTGCATTATCAACTGAGTTGATAAACTTTTCGTGTACCACTTCCCCATCAACGCAGCATCACAGTTTCTTCAGAAACTAACCCCGTTCATTCATTTGATACAGATTGGAAGACTGGCTGAAACATCTCACCTAACGTGTTTTTCCCGTCCACAGTTGTTCCTCGCTACATGTGGCTTTTACCTAAGCTCCAGGACAAGAAGATAACTGGCAGCCCAGATATCGAGGTACACGGACAAGTGAGAGCAGTTGATGGAGGGGTGCATCTGGATGGCGAGGAGTCCTTCCTGAAAATTGGGAGCTTTGACGGAAAATGTCTTCATGATCCTTCCAAGTGTCCTACTGGCCTCAGCTTGAGTTGTAAGCTGAAATTTAACAGGGTATGTAGCAGTGACACAGTCGAACCTCGATTATCCGGACCTCGATTTTCCGAACTTCTCGATTTTCCGGACCAATTCTTCTGGTCCCATTATTTTCATGAATATTAATAAGGTATGATGAAGATTCCTAAAATGCTATTCTTTTGAATTATTTTTAATTTCGGCATTGAAAAGTGCATTTGAAACGGCTTTGTTTTCCTTTCAAACATCGAATTTCTAAGCGCCAGCACGCATTGTAAGCACAGTGCATTCAAGTAAGCTCTGATTGACTGAGACTTGTTTTGTTGCTAAGTGGAATTTTGGTTCCTAATTAATTCATTTTTATCTCATTAATATTCATATTTTGAATTATACGGACTCCCATTATCCGGACTATTTATTCCAGTCCCACTGAGTTCGGATAATCGAGGTTTGACTGCCATAATATAATTGAAGTGGAATGGATTTGGTCATCAATAAGCACACACATGTACGTCTCACGACGTCGACAATTGGATCAAAAAGACTGCAATTTCCTTTAATACTTACTTCAGCTTGATCTGCTTTCTTCCATGTTTGTTGTAGGTTGTTCGATCGTATAAAGAACCACATTACATTCTGGACTCCGGTGGCCATCAGAAGGGCACTAAAGGTCTGTCCGCTTATCTCCTAAACAATAACTTGTACTTCAGTGTCGCTATGAGTACAGACGAGGACACTCTCACTTGGACAGTTAGAACTTCAATTTTCACTGTCAGGTAAGTGCCAATGTCAAATAAGGTGTTTCCTTTTTTAAGGTTCAGGGTGATTCTGGGTGATCTAAGATATAGAAAGCATCAATATACGAGATACTCTCCAGGAACCAGTCTTTCTCACAGCGAATCAAAAACTCATTCATTATTCTGTATTATTCTAAGTGATTTTAATGTTAAAATTAAATAATTGAGTGAACATTTGAATAGCAACCTCCGGAATCTCATACTGCATGTCTTTATCTAACCTATTTAGTTCCTCTGGACATCATGCTAGTGGTTGCTCTATATGTCAGTGAGACAGAAACCTAGCTAATTGGCAAACAGAGAAAACCAAATAGCCCAGGAGGCAGGAGTGGCCGAGCGGTTAGGGCGCTGGATTTCAATGCGGTTGTCCCGGTTCAATCCCGCTCTGGCCGCTAGCTGGTGTTGTTCTGGGTAGTCCCTAGTCAGTAACTCCTCGGTCATCCTTGTAAATAGCCAACTGGTTTGCCTCTGGCCAATTGGGATTCTTATCATGTTATGTTTATTTGAATTATTTGTTTCTCACATAGTTTGTATTTGTATCATTATCCCTGAAAAGCCCCGACGGGGAGAGGATAATTAAGTAATTTATTATTATTATTATTATTATTATTATTAATGAAAAAATAGCAATCAATTGCGAGGTACTTAAGCCCCATATTCTTAATCTAACGTTAACCTTTTCTTCCTGGGTAAAATTTCTTTCCTCTTGTCAAGTCTTAGTAATGTAGAGTCGGAGGACGATCCTCTAAGTTATGAATTGAGTGTGATTTGCAGATGGCAGCGTGTTGTCTTAAGCTGGAGTCTGTCTGACGGACTGTGGCTCTACACGGACAGTCAGTTCCGAGGCTGGACCAAGACACCCAAGAGTGTACCACGTGACGTGGTTGCCGAGAGCGCTGACTTTGTGGTTGGCCGCAAAAATGTTGGACCAGATTTCTCTCCGGCAGAATTCTCGATTGGCTCTTTGGCCGTCTTCCCAAGGTTCCTCGAGAAAAAAGATGTGGAGAAAGTCTTCAGTGGAAAGAGTTAGTATTTACTACTTCATTCACTCTATATGGGGTGACAACAAGTTGTACATACGTTTTGTTTATTTTTTTCTGCGTGAGTTATTTGAGTCTGCCAAGTTAAGCAGTGACCGCTAATTCTTGGTACTTTCAAGCAGTACTTCTCAGATATGCCGAAAAGGCAAAATCCTATTGCTTGTCCTGAAAAACTGAAGGAATTGTTTGCAAGATCTTCTTATGGCTAAGCTGCTTAAAGTGCATATGAAACGAATTTTTTCATTAGCTTGTTCGAAAGAGCTTTCAAAACGATGAAGAACGGCGTTTATTTTATTGTGATAGCACTCTTGGTTGTAGCCTCCTTCGCAGACGTCTTTGGGCTAGTCACGCGTTCCTTCCCCACGAACGTCTGCTGAACTGAACTGCCACTTCCGTTCGCCGGCGGTTAGCCTTTGTTTTGAAGAGACCAATAACGAGCTGCGTAAGAATGGAAATCGACACCCGATTCACGTGCATCGTCTGTGAAAATAATCCAGGGGTCGAAGTCCTACTTTCCATAAATTGGAAAACGAACTATGATTGGCTAAACGCTGCGAACGGAAGTGGCAGTTCAGTTCAGCAGACACTCGTGGGGAAGGAACGCGTAACGAGCCCAAAGACGTCTGCGAAGGAGGCTATCTTGGTTGCCGAGTTATTCAAGATTTTGATTTATGCAAATTAGAGGTTTACAATTAATGAAGTTGAGTTATGAGTGCCCCCGTAATGTCAATATCAAATTAAGACAGACACTAGGGGTGGTCACTGCCAGAGTTTTGTTGCGTCCCTAGTGGTTCTTTTACGTCCCACAGAATCAGTGAATTATGAAGAGTTGTGAGACGGGGCCTACGGTTTATCGTCCTTATCCGAGAAGACTAGAAAGTCTAACCGTTAGTAGATGTCATTACAAAGGCAGCACTTTCTCCTCAATTATTTTAAGACCCTGAGTATTGGTCCGGCCGGGGTTTGAACCCGCGACCTCCGCACGGTAGTCCGTGCTCTACCACTGAGCTAACCGGTCGGCGGTTATTTGCACAGATATTCCATATTTTGTGATTTTACTTCATTTTGTGTCCACCTTGTGACGTCACAAGTCCTCTAATTTGCATAAATCAAAATCTTGAATAACTCGGCAACCAATAGTGCTATCACAATAAAATAAACGCGGTTCTTCATCATTTTGAAAGCTCTTTCGAACAAGCTAATGAAAATTTTGTTTCATATGCACTTTAAATGACCATATTGTTCTATCAACAGATAATAATAATAATAATAATAATAATAATAATCACTTTATTTAAGTCTCAAATCTATTAAGCCGAGCACAGATGCTCTACTAATTGGGGAGACTAAATCAAATCAACTCTACGTAAATCAAATCAAATCAAATGTTAGTTTTTGGGGAGCGGGGAAAACCCTGCTCCCCGATGGTTGAAAGGTTGGGGTGTGGTTACACTGTGCAATGCCTTAATCAACATTTATGAGCATCACTAAATCATTGAATTGAACTCGATCCATAGATCACTTCTTTAACTTAAATTGAATTTCTTTATCTCACTTGTTCATATTATGTTCTTTTGCGTTCAACAGAGATGCCATACCCAGGCCTTATCCGCGAAGTGTGGAAAGAACTCCCCGGAAAATCAATCAGCGAACTCAAAGACGATCCCTACTACCCTAACGACCCCTCACTCATCGAGATCATTGAAAACTTCGACTCACCATTTGACATTGACAAAGACTACGGTAGTAGGGTGAAAGGCTACTTTGTGGCTCCGGAGACTGGGAACTACACTTTCTACATGTCGGGTTCACAGAGCGGAGAACTGTGGATGAGCAGCACAGAGAGCCAACAAAACATGACCAAACTGGTTTTACTGGATCAGCCAACTGGTCATAACCAGTGGAACAAGTATGTACTTCTGCTCTGCCTTCCGACAGCAAATGAAACAATAGCTCCACTGAACTAGGCCATTTCTGAGTGCTTTGAGCTTCTTTATGAAAGCGAGTCCTATAGCATTATCTTTATTATGACTGTTGAGATTTTCGTTCATATGCTGAGTGAAACTGATTTCTTCATGAAAAACTCTGCAGCAGGTTTTAATTTAAAGAAGATCCGGGAATGAACTATTAAAAGAGTATGTTCATCGAGGCAATTGATTAATAAAGGATCAAATTTGTTGCAGTATAGTTTTCTACGCACAACATTCCCATTTATTATAAAGCGTAATGGGCGAAATACGAATTGTATTTTTGGGTTAACAAATAGCAAATCTCGTCAGTCACTGTTAAAGATTTCAAACTAAGATACTAGTTATAGGTAAGAACTTTGTTCCTGTGCAGTGTCTGACTGGGTATTTACCAGTGTTTCACTGTCGTTTTTCTCCAGATATGCAGGCCAGAGTTCGACGTCAGTGACTTTAGAGGCTGGTAAATATTACTACATTATCGGATTGCAGAAGGGCTCAGAATCGACTGACTCCCTCTCGGCCGGAGTGCGTCTGCCCAGCGGTCGCTTCATGAGACCTATTACAAAAGAAATATTGCAATGGAGAATGCCGGGTAAGAGAGACTGTATTAATTGTATTAATAGATAGAAATAAGAGACCACTGTAACTACTATAGCCCGCAGCAAGTCCCGCAAGGTTATACAGATCAGAGACATAGGACGAGCTCTCGGAATCTGACAACGAGGTCTAAATGACTCAGATACCTAAGTCTCGAGTAGTAATGAGTCTCGTAACAGTACAGTGCTGTTGAGTTAGCATAGCATTTACGTGTCATGGCATGTCACGCCAAATCGCCTTTAGTCCAACCTGTTAAAACCCTGGTTCGCCGGCACAGTTGACGGGATCTATTCAGAAATTGTTGGGTCGCGTGGAGACTCTTTTCAAAAACCTCTGCACCTGTGCAAGCAAAGCATTACTGGGGCTAAAGCGGCTCGGAGAAATCCGACTAGATTATTTACGGAAACATTTATGAGCAAAATACTGATAAACGTATTCCCCGTGTCTCTACAGGTGACCCATTTGCTGGTGTGATCCGGGAGATTTGGCAAGACATTCGCGGCTATAGAATAATGGACCTTACTTCCAATCCAACTTTCCAAATAATCCCTCGAGTATTGAGGTATTGGACAAGTTTGACGCACCGCACAATGTCGATGATAATTATGGTTCTAGAATACGAGGCTTCTTTAAGGCTCCAGAAACTGGATTGTATCGGTGAGTGTCAAAATCCCAGTCAGTTCTTCTAAAGTCCAATTAACTCGCTCTCAGCTGAATCCTGTCTACATGGACAAAACGGGCGTCATTTTCAGAGAAAAATGTGCCCAATACAGTGCAACCTCGATTTAATGAACCTCTATCTACAACGAAGGCCTCGGCGTAATAAACGACATTCTTCAGCCCGCAAAAGGACCTCGATATAACGAACCCTCGATATAACGAACCCTCGATATAACGAATAATACACCATTTTGCTAATGATTAGTTCCTGGTGAATTGTGGGTAGATCCAGTCCATTTGGGGGGCAAACGGCCATTTTAGAACGTAATTTGATATAGCAATTTTGACCGTTTGTCCCCACAAAGGACTGGATCTACCCACAATTCACCAGGAACTGATCATTTAGCAAAATGGTGTATGTGTACCGTTTCAGAACTCGAACACCATTTTAGTCCAGCTTTGATTGTTTCTGTAGCCCACTACAGCCAATCCAACAGTACATCTACATCAGCCCAGCTTGAGCCCCTTTTCCCTTTTGCTTAACAATATTTTTTTAATACTATCTGAATGATCAGTTGGATTATCCTTTTCCACCCGGCTATGATCGTTTGCAAGCTCGGTGTTATTGACTTTATTCAAGGTTTTTCCTGGCTGCCGACACCACTGGGGAACTTTGGCTCAGCTCTGACGAAACAGAGAAGAATCTAAAAAAGATTGTGGCTATAAACGGATGGACGGCCCACAATGAATGGCTTAAGTGAGTCAACATCTTACTTCTTAATTAAAGGATCCTCCACTCTAACAACAAATTCACGCTAAATTGTTGGAAGTAATTACTAGCTTCCAAATTTTGTTTTGAAACGTGGATGTATCGATATCATTATCGCCTATTTTCGCTTTCAAATTTCCCGGGCGCGGCCAGTTTTGATTTGATGACGTGTAATGGTTGCAGCTATTGTTAGGAAGCAAATGAAGCAGAAAATCCTTTGTGTTGAACAATAAGGCAACCATTACACGTCATCAAATCCAAAATGGCCCGCCCGGGAGCGGGCTGATGATATTCATGTACAGTTATATACACGTATAAGTTATAACAGTACAGCGAAAAGTAACCTTTGCAATTACGACGATATCTCTTATTCTATACGTCGTAGCAATTGCAATATGGATCATCAAAATGTCCAAAAAACATAAAGAAACAGGTCTTGAGCCCAGTTCAGAGTAAAGGTGAAATATTCAAATGCTTCGAGAGCGAAACATATCACTTGTCATGAAGTTGCGTCCCCTCCTGGCCCTCAGCGATTGAAACTCCTCTGCCTCTCTTGATGTAACTGCCGGTAACCCGTTTTCCAAGCTGAAACTCCTTGCTCTCTAGTTCGTCCCACAAATGTAGGTAGACGACCGTAAAACGACGTTAAACTTTTCATTACGTAACGTTTTACACATTTGTAAACCTGCATATTCCCGGCTGTGTGTTAATAATTACAATGCGTTCTTTTTATCAAGGAAAAAAGAAAAGCTCGCAATATGTGAAAGTCGTTTTTTCTCGTAACACTAATACCATTGTGTCCAAGTGTGGATCTTTTAAGTGTTTTATGGCGATCGTTTATAATAATATTTAACACTTATATTGCGCTTTTTTCTATAAGAATAATCAAAAGCGCATTGCAGTTAGCATAGTAAAACTACCGACTAATCTTAAAAGTTAAAAACCTAAAATCCTAAAATGCTAGTCTTTTGAAAAAAAAAAAAGCATTAGAAGAGATATCCGGAGGACAAAAAATGTACTGAAATGGTAGTATTAGCTGGAGTAAGGCCTGTTCCAAACTTCGCACTGTTGTCGTGCCGAACTAATATAATAAATTCGGCCTAAGCACGATGTTTGAATCATTCAGTTCTGCAGGTATGTTAATTAATTAAGTTCGGCGCGACTACCAAGCACGTAAAGCCTTTTCGTGCCGCACGAAAAAAGTGCGTCTTTCTCTTGTCATGTCGAACTGAATTCATACATCATGTTAATGTATTTTAGGTTATTATTTTTAATTTGGCGCGACTTCATTAAAGCGCGACGCGATTAAATTCGACGTTTGAACCTATGCCGTGCTATAGCCGTGACCAACCTTGCCACTACAGGGTCAATTTCATTTGAGTTCGGCATGGCAGTAGCACGGCGTTTGGAATATGCCTAAAATGTTCTCTCTTAGCTTTTCTTTTGTCAAAAAGAACAGAAGAAGCATAGGAAACTTGCAGTTTGTGTAGTTTTTGCATTGAAAATATAAAATATATTTTGTAAAAGATCATTCAGTAAGTCCTGTTTTCTTCAAACCCATTACCCATTTAAAAACTTTGCGATTATCCTCTCGCAATAAAATGAATGACTGTGACACGTAGAAGCAGAAGAAGTCGAACAAGCGAAAATAAATCTTCATTTCCAAGCCTTAAAGATATTCTCACCAATTAAAAGAGAATTTTCGCAGAGAAGTTGACTGACAAATAAATGTTTGGCTTCCGTCGCTTTTGAATAAATGTTGGCTTGCATAAATCAAACAATGTCACTCATATTGACACGCTGCCACAACCCAGTTTGTCATTCATGGTGAGTGTTGATGGCAAATATTAATAAACTACCATTTTTTGTAGCGAAAAAACTGTCCGAATATGTTAAGGAAGAATTTAAAATTTTGTGTCTTGTCTGCATCCTTTGTTCGATCGACATAACACTTCTGCCATACTGGAACTCTAGAATTAATTTTAATATTCAGTCTCCCGCTGTTTGATGATCGCCAGATTTTCATTTAGTATAACAGCATCAAAGCAAAACTACAATTTATTGTATTCAACAGGAACTTAAACTGATGCCGTGCAGACCATTAGGATGATATGGGCTTCATTTTGCATGGTTGTCGCCATAAAGAGAATTGATATTATCTTGACAGCTGTGCTTTAAACGTTCCTCATTTGCATAAGAAAAAAACACACAGAATTGTTTTTCTCTTGATCACTAACTGGCAAATAAAACTGATCGCAAGAAAGGTCTCGGGTGCCCTTCGTTTAAACTGTATTCACGATAAATAGGCAGGTAATAGAATCAGTAAAATCGTTCACCGCACTTCGGCAAATTCAGTTGCGATGTCGGCCGGGGTCTACTTACCGGCACTGACTATGGGTCCTCTTTGTTTTGTTTGGAGTAGCACCCGATATCGGCTTCTAGTAAATGTTTACGTTATTTCTTTACTTGTGAAACCCTAGTTAAGACTCAGAATCAGAATTCAATGTAATCTGGAAAACAACAAAGAACAGCTTTCTGAATATGACTTGACGACTAGCTAAGATCCAGAATTAAATTCAAACAAAACTTATCTCATAACAATTTTTAGTAATTTGCAAGTTGATTGTCGTTCTCTAAGAGAAATTAATTCTCCATCTTAGGGCCTATTTTTCGTCGCCTCGCAGCCTCACACACGTAATTCGAATCAAGAAATTCACGTACGTTGCTTTGTAATTTAACTAAAACTGGGACGCACAAATTTGCCTTTAGTTTTACGTCGATGCTCATCAAATTTTGTGTTTCCCTCACGGCGTCGAAGGCGGTGTAAGCCCAATCTCTGAAGGCGAACAAGACGAAAGTATTTCTGGTGGAGGCTGTGTAAGAGTAAGCGTTCCACCAACTATGGAATCTAAGGATTCCATACTCCAAGACAGCGAAGGAGATGATGAGAAAATTGCGTTCCTATCAGTCGAAGTGAGTTTGAGAATTGGAAAAGTGACTTGAAGTTCAGCTCTTGACAAGTTTTGTATCGGCGCTGTTTTCTTCTTTGGTTGTCCTGTGCATCTTGGAATTAACTCCATCCGACAAATGTTCAGGCTCTTTTCCCTCTGTAAACTTGTCTTTCTCTTCGTTATTTCAAAATCAACTATTCGCAGTGATTTCAAGAGTCTCTGAGTGGAAGTCAAGTCAGTGTCTGCCCTGGAAATTGTAATACCGTCTCGAAATTCAAATTTCTTGCTTCTCGCTCCAAGTGAATTTAATATCGATGATGATTTGTGTTCCAAATGATCGTTGCTAGTTGGAGCATTGGTAAAGTTATAATGAGAATAACATCTTTTGCAAATGCTGGAGGGTTCTCTATCCACACTTATCCGAGGAAGACTAAACGAAGTCTTTTCTTGGTTCAATCTGTTAGTGTGCTGCGAATCGGCAAAGTTTGAGAACTCGTTAATTTTCTTCCGATTTCCGAGAGAATGATACTTCGATATTGCCGGAAAACATTTTCCATCTCCTTGGTTAGCCTGTCGTCGTGTGTAGATCTTTCTTCCTTTTACAGAAAAGTTCCTTTTTCTTACATCCATAACAGTCGAAAATCAACATTTCACGTGTTAAATTTGTTTTTGATGTGAACGCGTTTTCTCGCTCGCGCTCACAAACTTTGTGTGCTGGGTCTCGGATGACAGAGAGTATTTACTTTAAGTCCCTCTATTTGCGTTTTAAAAGATAAATACTCTTGACAGGTTGTAAACGATGTACGTTATCGTCAAAACAGACATAAAAAATACCAGAAGGAACAAGCGACAAAAAACACACTGGAATGAGGTGCGCACTGCATATTAGCTGGCGTTTTTTTTATGCGAAATTCGAGATGTGAACATTACACCGATAAGCACCTGTAATGAGTAAAAAATATTCTGAAATAACAATAAAAAATAGAATATTAAATTAAACTAAAGCACCGGCTTCTCCGTGAACATTTAGCCCGTTGCAGTTCTTTAGAAAAAAACATTACTTGATTTGGAAATGGGACAGCAAAATTTCATATTTTTAATTGATACTTACGATATTCAACTATCGACAAGAAACTTAGCTCTTAAAACCGTTAATTTATTTATGGCCAGCGTGGGATTTGTGGCTGATGATTTATGATAAGTTAATTCAAAACGGCTTTTTTAGCATTCAGTTGTTAACACATGGCTACCTCCTACACAGCTGCTTTGTGACAAGTAGGAAGAAAAACCGATGATTGCAGTCTGCATACAAAAGTATATTTAGGTTATTAGGCCGTACTTCTGAATAAATTTACAGTGATCTTTATATTACGAATATATTACTACCAAGTGCGGTTTTTGTACATCAGCGAATAGCAAATGATGACTTGCCAAGCAGGTTTGAGCGTTCACATGATAGCCAATCAGATTGGAGTGCCCATAAAGTAACCTATCAGACTGTAATGTTCGCAAACTATCAAGATGAATGTCTACTTTCTTAAATTTCTTTTTTGCCAAAACGTAACTAAGAAATATAGAGGCACAATTCATAAAACCTCTGGAGGAAACTGGCTTGGTATGTTACGTCAGTTCGCACGGTAAAGCAAGGCAAAATAATACAACCAATCATGCATGACATCAAGGGTTTTCTAAGTAATGTTTACTAAATGTGCGGGAGTGCTTTATCAAGTCCAAAACACGAGATGCAGCCGAATGTTTAAACATGAGAAAACACGAATTTAAATTTAGGTGATTTTGACCCAGAAAAGCGGACGTAAAATTTAGCCGTTGCCTATATCAGACATAAAGACTATCATTAAACATCCTTCTGCATTTCCATCATAAACTATTAATGAGATTTTGGAGGAAGTAAAATATTCCTTAATGAAGATTCACAGAAATCGTAATCACTTTGTAATGAAGTGGAAACCTTGAAGTCTTTCAAGCAAAGGTCATATTCATCATTTATAAATCACGCTTCCATATCATTGTCATTGTGAGTCCAAACTTTATAAAAACAAGTTCTCGTTATTTGTACAGATTTCCCGAACAGAAGTCCGAGCGTATTCGCTTGAAGAAAGGTAAATATTATTACCTGGAGGCGTATCAAAAGGCTGATAAACTGGCTGACTGTGTATCAGTGGCTGTAGAGCTTCCCAGTGGCCACTTTGAAGGACCAATCAAAAGAGTGCATTTGAGCTGGCGATTACCAGGTAGGCAAGAACAAAATTAATGAAACTATTTAGTTAACAATCAGTTGGAGCACAACTGCAAGTTTTGTGGCTCTTCTTAAAGATCTGCTGGTCAGAATTGAAAATACTTTGTTTTTTCTCGTTGATTGATATCTGACGTCAGGGTCAAAAACGGTTGAACGTGGGATTTTCTTGAATAAAAGTGACTGAACGTAATTCATTTTATCTCAGATGGAAGGACAGGTCCAGGCCCTTCATCAGAGGAAGAAGGTTTGTACACTTTCCATGTGCTAACTAAAAGGGAAATGCTCGTGGTAGAATTCAACATAGGTCAACCTTCTGACTGGCTCAGTTTAAAAATCAATTTGCAATGACGCACAGAGCTAAACCATAGTTGAACAGCAGAAGCTGGGTTTGATAGTAATAAAATGAACGTGCACTCAAGGTTTTAAGGTACAAATCAGAAGAAAGATTTTCGGTAGATGAATATATCCGAAGTTCCTGGACAGATTTTGTCAAGCGAAAAATTATTTTGCGAACGTATTTTTGTGCTATGTGAAAGTGTTTTCTTTAAGGCCTGGCTAAAGTAGGATACGTTATTGCTGAAACATTGTTGAGGACGCAAATGTCTCCCAGTTTAGCCGAACGGAAACATTTGTTGCAGAAACAAATTTTGTGTTTCGAAAACAAAAAATGTTTTTGACTTTCGGCCAAAACCATTTTTGTTTCCCGGACACAAAGTTTGTTTCCGCAACAGATGTTTCCCTCGCGGCTAAACTGGGAACTTGTTTCGTCAACAATGTTTCCGCAATAATGTTTCCTAGTTTATCCAGGCCTTTAGTTTAGACTCAGAGATCTTAGAGCTTGATCTGTTTCTGAAAGGAATCATTTTGATGAGATTATCAACTAACTTCTGCTGCAAAAAGGATTCAAGCCTTCTCTCATCTGACCATCTATTTTCAGCCATACCCAAGCCAGTTGGTTTGTATCCACTGACCCAAGCATTCGGTGGCAAAGATGCCGGGCCCAACAACGAAAACGGCGTGCTTAGCAACGTAGAACTCACCACCGGTCCTGATGGTAAGGAATCACCACTATTGACTGAACCGTATGAATGTCAAGGACCTGTTCACGCACTGTTTTGTCCTCACACCCTTAAATCGGCTTTTTTTTTTACTTAGGATATGTAGTTGCGTCTTAGAGTTAGGGCTCTTGACACTTAACTGGTTTATCTGTGCATTTTCCATGAGTTTATCAAATTGGACTGGTACGGACTTATAGACAACCGTGAGGGAATTGCATGGAGAGGAATTTTATTGTTACTTGCTGCACAATTAATAAGGAAAGGAGTTTGGAACAAAATAGTGGCTTACTATATTCCTCTTGTTTTGGACAGATGAAGAAGGTGGGGCCTACGAGTTCAAAGGCACAGCGGACTCATTCGTTGAAATTCCCAATGATGGCAAGATGGACACAGAGAACTCCATGACAATCCTGGCCAATATCTATCCCACGGGAAGTGGGGGACCCATCCTAAACTACAAAACAGACGGGTGGGGAGTCCACTTGTGGCAGTTTGAATCTACAGAGCTGTTTGTGCGATTTGTACACCGCAATGGAGTGTTCCATAAGCCAATTGCTTCCAGGGTCTTAGAAGTATGTGTTTCAATATCTGGGGAACCAAACAATTGACAAATGAAAGATAATTTACCTTATTATTCAACATATTGTGGCAAGGTCCAAATATGGTCATAGCGCGCTCAATATTTGTCATGCCTACTCAACAGATATCCTGCGATATACGTAATGATGTGTGTCGCGGAAAAAAGGGCGACTTTTCCATTTGTTTTTTCTTCTTTTGCAATACACGCAAAAAACAATTATAAACAATTATCCTACTCGATCTTGGGGAATGTCACCTGATTTTAGCCAACTCGACTTACGGTCGACTAATTATCAGGTCAAACTCCGCGCGATTTCCCGGATAATTGTTTAATAGAGATCTGCATCAACGACATTAATTGCTCCTTGCAGGTTTGTTTCAGGCCAACAGGGTAACATTCTGTGGGGTATTTATAATGATTGTGAAGATTTGAAGCAGTGGGTGCGGCTTAAAAATCGCTTTATCGAAAGGTAGCAGGTTTGGGTCAGAAGAGTTACGTCATGGTGATTTTTAAAATTAATTATCAAATTAAACCAAGGACCCTCAAGTGCCATTGCGTATAACCAAAATGCCCCTAGAACACCAAAGCAACGATATGAAGCTATTTTCTCAAATGGGAAAGCAAGCCATAATCTGTATTTGACCATTTTTTCCACAGCACAGAAGAACTTGAAAAAATGGCCCAATTTTTTCAAGTTGCAATCCATTTCAATCCTTGCCATCCTAAGCCAAAGAGGCTTATTTATAGTCTTGCTGAACTGGTAAAATAATTTCAAACAAAACTGAACCATTGTTTTGGGTTTTCTTTGCTTCCAATATAATCTTCACCTCTTCAAAGTAACATTAAAAACTCGTGACATAGCTCCTCTAAACAGGATGCGAGTTACACAACTTACTCGGGTTTTCTCAATTGGTTTTTACTCTCATTCAACTCTTCCTCGATTTGGTTAAACTGTGAGTTCCGTATAGGATTCCACTCAAAGTACAAACGCAGAGTACTCGTTAGACAATTGACTTCAAGTCATTGACTCTTTTGGCTCTTGTTTGGTTTGCTGGTCATTCGAAAAGTACTGCGGAATCATATCGGTTGATTTAATTTCTTTTAATCCACCAGCTCAACGAGTGGAATCAGGTGGGTGCGACGTACGACAACACGACTGGTGTAGCACAGCTTTGGCACAATGGCAAGATGGTGAAAAGCCGCAACATCGGTCAGATTAAGCTGGCTACTCAGTATCCAATCAGAATTGGTGCCAGGGATGGGGATGACAGGAGATTTGCAGGCAAAATCTCCTGTTTGCAGATTTATAACAAGGCTTTGGATGAGCAACAAATAGGAAACCTTAAAAGCTGTCCCGTCAAAGGTAATACTTCTCCTAGTGAGCTGTATCACAAGTAGGTAGTCTAATGGAGTTAAAAAGTAATTCCATCTTCAGTCTGGTTGCTCTCTACTTTCGAACAATCACAAACTAATCTGTCACTCAGAGAAATTCTTTGTAAAGTTACAGGGGAAGCTTTCGTATGTGACAACCCGGATAAGAGCTTACTGCAGGACAATTTCTTCAAATGCTACAAGGCTTTCAAACGTAATTTGAATAAACGTATTACATAGCCTAACTCATCACGACTTCTAAGCAGCATAATGATAGCGCATGTGATTGGGGTACGGAGGATCATAGGTTAAATTACCAGTAGCCTCGCTGCTCCTATAAGCTCTAAATTTCAGTGGCGGGGATAGTGTCGCAGCCCTATTGTTTTAGGGTTAGGGTCCATTGTTTGTGTTGTTTGTTCTTTTGTCTCACCTGAAGGGTGGTCTCCAATCAGGTGAGACCTTGTAAGAGCTGCGAGGTGACCTAAATTACTTCGTCCCATGCTTGCAACAAAAATAAGCAGTTCGCATATTTCCATTTCCATTCCATTATTTTCACTTTTATTTCTCATAAGACGGATCCAAGGTTTCTTTAAAGAAAAACTACTTTGCCTTCTTTTCTCTTCTGCTATACAGCTAAAATTTCACTGGACGACGAGCTTGATTCTGGATTCGGATCAGGATCAGGGGACTGGGACGACCTGGATACGGATTGTAAGTTGACTTGCGGGAGAGTACCAGAATATTTACTTATATACTGGTGTGGCTGAAATACAAACAAGTTAACATTATTGTGTCTGCCAGTAGTTCTACTTGTAGATCCTTTACAGACGGTGCGTTCCTAAAAATTAATCTTGTTGCTATTTTCAAAAATTCTGTGTAATTGAGACACAAGAAACCGAATGCGATCAGTTACATATCGCGGGCCTTAAAGGGAAACTCCACTCTTCCAACAAATTGACCCTAAAGTGTTAGAAATAATTACTAGTTTCCACAATTTTATAATTTATAACGTTGGAGTAGCATCTAAAGTGCACAGAAAATTGGGTGTCATAGACGCCTTTTTTTACTGAAGTCAATTTGCTGTCAGTAGCTATTATTATGAAGCAGAAAATCCCTTGTGTTACACAGTAGCGTAACTGAAACACGCTATGAAATTCACAATGGCCGCGCCCGGGAAATTTAAAAGCGAAAATAGGCGATAATGATATCGATTTTTTTGTACACTTAAATGTTATATCCATGTTTTAAAACAAAATTTGAAATCTAGTAATTATTTCCAACAATTCAGCGTCAATTTGTTAAAAGAGTTGAGGCTCCCTTCAATCTCATACGTGTACAACGAAGCCTTGTCGATTCGATTTCTCTTCACTTGCTCTCAGACACAAGAACCTAACAGTTAAGACCACCATTGTGTTGCATTTTAAAACTACAGACCTTACGTCTCGATTTCTTCACTTTTCTCGTCGTATCAATAAACAATAAACCAAACAAATCCGATTATTTGTTCAAAGTTCAACCGCGCAAATAATTATTTTGGTTTCTTTGCAGCAAC
The DNA here is from genome assembly GCA_016490735.1 of Pachyseris speciosa. Lineage (NCBI taxonomy): Eukaryota > Metazoa > Cnidaria > Anthozoa > Scleractinia > Pachyseridae > Pachyseris > Pachyseris speciosa. The sequence goes on from JAEMWC010000493.1 coordinate 20,061, forward strand.
CGCCGTGGCCCTTTCTCACAATGCTGGTAAATACGACAAAGATGAAGAAGCCGATGACGAAATTCAAGGTAAGGAAATAAAATATTGGTCGGCCGATTTCACATTGTGTACTAAGGAAGTACACCAGAATATTAAAGAAGAGGCAGGATTGCCTAAAATGCAACATAGCAGGAGAAAGTGCAGATAAAAGGATCTCTTCAAGCCAGTGAACTGAATGTTAGTCGTAGTAGCAATAGAAACGTAGGTAATGAAAGGACCATGCAACAGCAGTTTACATACTGAACGTGGGTGCACGTGGGTGCACAACCTATTAAGTCGACTGTCAAAGAGAGGATAAGACAGAGTAGGAACGATATGCACTCGACACATTTGAACTGATAGCGGAACAACGATGTAGAGTTGACGAACAGAACAGGTCACTTTAATTACTTCTTGTGCAGTTCTGCCTGAGAGTTGTGTAGCTGAGAAAGAAAACTCTATGAAATTAACGTGTATGTTTTCTTTCTTTTTAAGGCTCAGAATCCACTTCAGGTGAGACTGAACCTAATTAAGATTGCATAACATCAAAAATAATATAATTGAATTCTCGATTGACTTTCATAAAACCAAAATTAAAGTAATCAGTAGAGCGAATCACAAAGGTGGACTCACGTGACAAGAAACTTGAAATCATCGGTACAATTTTTGAACAAACAAATTAGTGATAAATGCAAGTGCACAACTGAGCAAATCGTTGATTTCAGTTTTACTGCTAAATCAAAGGTGCATAACCTGGTTATAAATTTGATTTTATATGCAAAGGAATGTTCAGGGACCCAAAGTATGTTCAAATTTCAAAACGTTTGCTGTCATGGAAGTCACGATTGTAAACAGAGTACTGAAAGAAATGAAAACCTGGATAATCTTCTAGGCGAATTACGTTTGCCATTCAATGAACTGTCGACAGGTTAAGGTTTCTGTGTTTTTTGACTTTTCAAGGTAAGTATTGACCAATAGGAATGTAAATATCAATTACAGGAAACAAGTGCGAGCCTCAGCCGTGTGAGAATGGGGCGAAGTGCATCCGGGACAATAAAAGGCTTGATGGATACCGCTGTAAATGTACATCTGACTTTACAGGAAGAAACTGCCAAGGTGAATAAATAAACCGTCATAGTTCAAAACCCGTAGTGAAATGTGTAATGATCATTTCCGATTGTCTAATCAAATATTAGATTCTCTCGCTACTGCCGTGCTCAGTATTTCGAGACTTCTTTCAGCCCATGAAAGGTTTTGTCTTTGTTCCACTGTTACTCTTTTCCCTCATACGCATCACAAAGAAGGGTTCTCCACGGAAGACAAGAAATAATGTATTTATCATAAGCACTGAGGTATTGACTCAAAATTATTGAAGTGCCGTACTCCTATAAGGTTTCAAAAGCAGCCATATATCTTGCGTTTGTTTCCAGAATGGCGGGAGCTGAGCTCAGGACAATGCTGAAACTTTATGTGTTTCTTTTTCTTTTGCAGGACAAATTGTTCTTCAAATTGTTCGCAAAAATTTAAGTTTCTTTTATGTTTTCATTCACAGTATCGAAGCCAGATGCTGAGAATCCCATCGTAAAGAAAGCAAAAATTCCTAAACCAGAGCTCAAGGTCGACAGTGAAGATTATCAGAAAAACGGAAGTTCTCTCAATTTGATAGGTAAGTTTCCTTTTATCTGCCGCGTGGTGATCTCAGTTGGTACACGCAATGGTCATGGTCATGGTGTTCAACATCTGCCTCGATCCCATCCTTGGGCAGTGACGTCAAGACTTCGGCCTTGTCTCCTTCAACACCACTTACAAAACTTGAAGGGGATGCTAGATAATCAACATACTGATCGAATAGAGTAGGGAACATAGTTTCCAGTACTGTGGTCTGTCCTCTCACACAACTCAGGGTTGGGTGGAGGCTGGGCGATGAGCTGACCACCTGTCCCTAGAGCCTGTTGATCGTGAAAACCTCTTAAGGTAATTCCCCTGAAAAGGATGTACTATTAAGATTTTTTTCAGACTTGGCACAATTGATAGTTATGCATAGGACATTGAAAAAATGCAATAAAAAGATGGGGTCACCATGCTTGTTTTTGCCCTGCATACTCGTTGTTCTAAGTGTTTTTACGGAGTTGCGCGAGAAATGTTCGAAGCATAAACAACTGAAGAAAGCTGTTATTTTGTAGCAAAAACTATGAATAGTAGTGGAAACTAGAGCCTAATTGTTTTTCTGGGCTATATTCGTTTAGTATTGTGATTTCAAATTGCCCGATCTTGCAAACAATGTGAGGAAATTGGACCACTTCGTCATCATCTCAAACTCCTTCCTGGCTCCAAACGCAGAGTTTCACCCCATTTATATATAAATAATCCAACTTCTACTATTAAACTTTTTTCTCCTTAAAATATGTTTTTCGAGTGCCTATTACGAGTACATTACACCAATAAAAAAGGGGGTCACCGTGCTCGTTTCTTACAACACGACGACAAAGGGAAATTTTCATTCTGAAAACCAATGTCAAGGCAAATTCGCAATATTTCTAGTGTACGCGCACGAGCGCGCGCTGAATGACGCCATAAATTATGCGCAGTAACCACCTTAAGAGGCCTTATACGCTTAGCGCGGATAAGGACTGATGATAATGATGGTGATGGTGATGGTGATGGTGAATGGTGAAAGGTGATGGTGACGGTGATGGTGATGGTGGTGGTGACGGTGATGGTAATGATGATGGTGGTGGTGATGGTGGTGGTGGTGGTGGTGGTGATGGTGGTGGCGATGGCGATGGCGATGGCGATGGCGATGGCGATGGCGATGGCGATGGCGATGGCGATGGCGATGGCGATGGCGATGGCGATGGCGATGGCGATGGCGATGGCGATGGCGATGGCGATGGCGATGGCGATGGCGATGGCGATGGCGATGATGAAGTACTAGTAAAGTAAACCTAACTGTATTTTTGTTTTCAACCAACAGAAAATTTGCCAGAAGAAAAGAAACAAGACGTGCTTTTACTTTTCCAAAAAGTGGGCTGTTACAAAGATGACAGTTAAAACACGACTTGCCAGACAAATCCATAGTTAAATCCGTCACTCAGGAGGACTGCGTTCGATCATGCGCACTACAGGAGAAGGGCTATTCATACTTTGGGCTTCAGGACGCTGACACTTGCTACTGTGGGCACCGGTATGGTAAATATGGCAAAGCAGACGAAGAACTGTGTAACATGCCATGCAAAGGAAACGACAAGGAGAACTGCGGAGGAAATTCTACAAATATGGTGTACTTCTTTGGCTTAGGTAATTATAAACATCACCGTACTCGGAATTATACATGTTGTAATTACCGTCATGTCCTTTTTAGCTTCTCATGTTCAGTTACTCCACTGGGAAAGTTGTTGTCGATGATGATATTTTTTGCTGTCGTTCGTGTTACTGTTTTCGTTTTTTGTTTTTCTGTTGTTCTATTCCTAGTACAACAACAACAACAACTCATGTCTACATTTAGCAAATGGAGCTGGTCGAGGCAGGCATACTTACATCTCTCCTCCTCCTCTTCTTCTTCCAAGGAAATTCCCACGCTTTCGAAAAGCAATCATGCCACGTGCTCCGCCTTATCATAAGCCAGTCAAGTTTTATTTTTTTAAACAAAATATGCATTTTGCGACAAAACAGTCACTGTAATATGGAAACTTGCGTTAGTACAGACTTCATTTCACCATTTGTTGCAGAATTCATCAGAACTTCGAGTTTACTTCTACTTTGATCCAATCGTGAACGTGTTTGCCTTGGTATAGTAGGACCTGGTATCTCCTCATATGTAATCTCTTGTAATCTCTCTATCTCTCCTTTAGGGACAAACTACACTATTAGTACGTTAACTGGAGACATGGATGGAGCTGATACAGACGCTAATGTATACGTTACCTTATATGGAGAGAAAGGAGACTCGGGTTTCAGGAAACTGGATACTAAACATTTTGAAAAGGGAAAGTAAGTTACAACGAAGGATATAATATCCAATACACTCCCAGCCTCCGTATAATGTAGGGCTGAAAAAGGGGATCTGAAAAAGTGAGAGAAAATCACATATTTCCCCACTTTTCGCCCTCCCTGCTCCCCATCTCTTCCCAGACTACGTCTGATATGCGAGCTACTAGACTGCTGTTAAGTCGACCAAAGCACCACCCGATTACCTAAATTGGTAGGTTCACCTGGCTGCTGAACGGAAGAGGAGGGGGCTCTTAAACTAACCGGTAAGATCATAATGGCTGTGTGCTCATCATCTGGCTTAGTTCAGGTGATCTCGTCACTGGGCGGTGACGGTAAGCTGTCGGTATTGTCTCTCTTCCTCCATAAGTAAAGCGTAAAAGAACCCACACACTCTTCCCCTATAATTTAAGGGACGTAGTTACTGGTGCCGTGTTCTGTAGGGTTGGGTGGAGACTGGGCGAGGGGCTCAAAAAAAGCCTAGGTTTGTTACCGAACATGTCACGTGTCATGTGTCATGTGTCAAGCGCAAAGAAGTGGAATAAGTTTGGTGATGATTGTGAATTCATGTGAGAATTCAGCCACTCAAAGATAACGGAAACAATGAAAGAAATTAGTACTAAATAACTTTTAAACAGTATTCAGAGGAAACAAGTTCCTAAACAGGGTAGCGAATGATTCGAGAGAGGAGGATCTTATGTATGATGAAAAAATATTCTTTTTCCCATCCGTTTTGTCCATTTAGACGGCTGTTAGATTTAACCGGACAGGAAGGACAGTGAATTTCGATCTGAAAAGGGTGGAAGCAATAACACTTGACAAAATTGGGCATGGAAGTCGGCTTCTGTCCGCCAGAAGTTGTCATCTTTGCCATACAAGTTACCTAAAATATATCTAAATCATCACGTTGCCTGGGTAGGCGGGTGCTACGATTCTTCCACTAATATTTGGAGCTTAAATTTATTTTTTCGAAAACCAACTGAATTGTTTCTTTGGCCCGGTCCTCAATAGTTAGTGACCTCGAGAATAAGATAGTCTAAAGTTTTTGCCAGATCAACTTTTTTTTCCCACCATGTAGGTAAAACTTCATTTTTTATAAGTAATTTTTAACCGTAAAGTTTTCTCTCTGATTCCAACAGAAATGACAACAATACCCTGGTTTTACCTGATCTTGGAAAGCTAAGACAAGTTAGAATACTTCACGATAACTCAGGGTCAACACCCAGCTGGTTCCTGGAAAAGGTACGCTATATGTCCTGTTCCCAGAGCCGGTGCATGGTCAGTCGGCTAGCATAAACTAAGTGCCTCTTTGCTTTCCAGCTTCCTTTAGACAAACAGGAGCCCATATAAAAACCAATGCAAGATTTGTCCCTGGGAAAAAATTCTTTGGTCTCTGGTCTGGAAAGGTTTCCGCGAGATTTGCAATTAAGTTAATTTTATATTAGAACGGTTTTTCAGTTGAGTATCGAAAGTAATTATCGTTTTTTTAGCTTTGCTTTACTTCGCTCTATGATTGGTTGGCAAAACTCGCGCCACTTTCTCAACCAATGAGAAGCGAAACCAAAATCAATCATCGCTTGCACGTGCGCATTTTCCCGCGCTTGGCGCCGGTTACAAATATAATTGCTTTGAAATTCAATTGGCTAATTGCAACTTTTTGTTTCTGTTGAGATTGGCTATAGATAATTGCTTTATGACATGGTAAACCAGTAAAAACCTTGTCTTTTCATTTCGTTTCTCATTGAAAACACAGACTCTCTTATCCTCCTGGGGCCGGTTCCTGAAAGGTGTAATAACTCAATTCCAGGGATGAATCTGCCTTATTCCAAAAGGTATTCCTGGAATAAGGCAGATTTATGCCTGAAATAGAGTTATTACACCTTTCAGAAACCGGCCCCAGATTGATTTTCACATTGTTAGCTATGAGAAACTAATCAAGCCCCCATAAATTTGTATATTGTGAAATGAAACTTTCTGTACATCTGGAAGGGACGCGCAAGGGAAAGTAACGCCTTTCAACCTCTTATGCCTTTCTAATGTTTTGTAACATAACAAGTAACATAACATCAAACCAATTTTTACCTTCCAGCACCAACCTGACTAACCAAGCGTTGCAAAAGTGACATTACAAAAAATTTCTATTAACAGATTTCAATTTCTTTCCTACTCCTTGCTAACAGGTAACAGTGACGGATGAAAATGGACGAAGATACGAGTTTCCTTGCAAAGAATGGCTGAGTGAAACCCAGGGAGGTGGCAAAACAGAAAGACTCCTAAGACTACAGCACTCGTAGTGCCTACTGCGCATGCCACTAAGGTAATGGCAGGTCACGTGATTTCATATGATCTTCACGACAGCAAAAGAGTTGCATAGTACAAGCTATCTCATTTGCGGAAAGGCAAATTAGATTTTGTGTAACTAGTTTGATGGAGAAAACCCCTGACTGAACACAACCACCTCGTTGGAATTTCTTGACACGTAACTTTTCAAAGAGTTAAACGTTTAAAACAAATTAAAACGTTTCGGTGGTTTATCAACTAAGAGTTAGTTTTTTTAACAAAACTTTGAGACCGCATTCGATTAAGGCCTTGCGAAACAACTTTGATTAAGGCCTAGCAGAACAAACTGTGAGTTGTAAATCGATAGGTCTATTAGCTATAGCTTCCTACTTCGTTTGAGCAGGACTTGAGTACATTTTTGTGCAGTTGTTATAACTTCAATAACTTACTTTCGCTGTGATCAAGCACAAATTCGCCATTTTAATCGCATCATTTGGCAACCGTACAAGTTTCGGCACAGACTCTTCTCGCCGACATTTTGTTTCTCAGTTTCGGCTTTAAAGTCAAAGCTAATTTTGAAATGACTTTTTAACGAATCCTGCGCTTTCAGCGCGAACGATGGACCATGTTTATTGCAATTCAGCGAAGGCGTATTGGCATTTTCTACCTTGCAGAGGTTTGTGGCTTCGTGTAGCTTGTGCTTAAACGTTTGGTTGCGTATTCTAATTGAACCAACCTATCGTTTCTGTGCTGGTGATGTACTGCTACGTTTTTTTTTAAGTACTGTGATTTTACTTGAAATAACTGCGCCGTGGTCAGACGAAATTTTTTCCTGAAGCAATGCCGGTAAAAAGAAAACAAAACCCCCCTTTAATGTTCATTTATTATTTTCAATGTATAGCCTCTTACAAGCTCCTCAAGAAAATGCTCATGCAACTGTGAAAGTAGAGAACCTGTTTATATTTTTCGCAAGACACACACAATGAGGAACAAAAATATCGTAAACCCAACATTTTTACTGAGGCAAGTGCCTCGGTTCGCCTTATACTGGCTACGGCCCTAATTTATAACTATATATGAGGCATCTGGCCTAAGAAGAGAGGGGCCTATACATTTGGAATACCGGAGAGAAAAAAATGACCTTGCGGGTTTTGTCTACAACTTGTCTCTATAAACGTAAGTTGTTTTTATCAGCGCTTCCCGTCTTCTTTCATTCTGCACATCATTCTTAATTTAAGGCTCATCCTTATCCGTTTGTTCAGCTTGGCCTTAGTCAAGAATCTTAGTTTGCGGAGTCCGATCTTCCGTTTTCATAAATAAAAAAGAGTCTATATTTGGCGAGTCTCAAGTACAACTGTTTGACCTTATATCCGCCTTAAATGATTTTAAGTCCAGTCAACCATTAACGATAAAAATTGAAAAGTTGCAATTGTTAGCGCAGGTTTCAGCTTAGTTAGGAAAAATTGCGAAGAGGCGACATATTTTTACCTGTTATTTATCGACAATGTCACATTGTGCAGCGTTAACGTAGCCATGGCCTCATTTATTTGTGTGTACAGAATGAGCGCTGTAAAATTTATTTTTACAGTAAACAGTAGGGTACTTAATTTAAAAAGTTTAAATACGACTAACATAACTTTAGTTGTCAATTGAAAAGCAAATGCGAAGAGAATCATGTTGATGTTACCAGAGAAAAGCAAGGTAGTGGTTAATATTTTTCAAACGCAGTTTTGTAAGAAGCATTGGAAAAGAGATTCATTTCTTGATATAAACATCTAATTTGCTACATTGTATTAATTGTGTCGGTGACTTTTAAGATTTTTAAAATACATTTGACAGGTTTGTGTTTAATAAACAAAACACAGGCATTTTAGAAAACGTTGTGATCTTCTTCTTTGCTTATTTACAGTCTATTGCACTTTTCCATTAACGGTCATTTCTATTTGACTTACAGATTCGTGTATCACGACATGAAGGATAACCGACAAGGTACAAACGACCGCTGACATCAAAGACTTACATAAAACAAATAGACCAGTCACGTGACTTACTGTACTCTATCCAAGCTCATTCCCAAGTTCCTAAAATAGGAACCTGGGAACGCGGTGGCATCCATGTCTCCACTTCATGATTCAAACGTCAGCGCGTCATGGCAGGACGTGTTACTTCAAATCCTCTGTTTTTATAATCTACAACCGATAGCTTTATAATTAGATGTTAAAAGAAATTCTACTTAAAATACGTCATGAAACAGGATTACCAAGAGTTACTTTCCCTGGGAACTCTGGTAGACATTTCATTCCTTTCACCAATACGGTATCTTTGCTTTGTTCGTGGAACGGCGAGAAGTTTTGTTTGTGTGCTAAGTGAAGACGTTAAAGGACTGAAGCCTCTTGAACTTGTCAGACCAATTCTTGTATTATAGGACACAATAAATTACAGCCAAATCCTTTGTATCGCGCTGCATGTTTTGCAATGGATTTTGGGTTTTCCTCTTCCGTTAATCATCTGTTTTGGGGGTGGTAATACAAATAACCCAATCAGAACGCATTGTGTTGTGATTTGCATAACCCCGCCCCCACTCAGATGATTGACGGAAGAGAAAAACATAATTTTTTCGAAAACGCGAAGCACGATACAACGAAATAAGTAACATGTTGAAAGAGCAAAAACGGCAGTTTGCCATTTATAACTTCCCGGTTTTGGTGTGATTGATACTAGTTAGAGCTTTGTGCAGTCTTCTTGAACACACTCACATCACATAACCATAGCCAAAGTGGTCATCACGCGCACTTAATTTAGATCACTGTACGTAGGTTACAACTGCAAAACTGAAGTAATTACGACCATTTATAACCATCCATGAGGGGTTCGCATTTACAAGGGGCGTCATAATTGCTGATTACACAGAGGACAAATATCGAAGCTCTATTTTTTTCAGTTTTTATCCCTAAATAAAAGGATTCCCTTGGGTCCGCGCTAGTCCTTCTGCTTAGAAGAACCTCACAACTCAAGGGAGGAAACAAACGCATATGGTGTTCGTGTGTGGTTGAGTTAATTTTCCTTTTAAAGCTAACCACTTAAAGGACAAAGAGAGACAAATAACGTTACTTCTTGTCCCTTGGTATATATAAGACAGAGTTTTAATAGATATCTATTCAGTTTTTGTTTTCGATTGGAACCATGCTTCAAGTGTTACTTGACAGGGTTATGTGATAAATAGCATAGTTTAAGGCAGCAGGTGTAACGCAGAGTTTCTCAGTCAGGAATTAGTCATCTAGTGAGGTTGAAACGACATTGTACCACAATGGTATGTTGAACAATGAAACTGTAAATACTGTACAATAAAGAAAGATTGAATTGCATGATGCGTGTTGTATCCAAGCAAACAAATTTAATATACACAAACTTACAAGACAACCTAAGTAAAATATTCTGTGCAAGCCTCGCCTTGAGTATCGTCCCGCCATTCGCATAATTAAGTAAGGTACGGTAATATGGGCAACAAATTCGTGCAATTTTCCACGTAACATTGTTGCGATACGAGTTAGAGCGATGTTGCCCGTTTTACCACTCACGGAACACTCCCCGATTTTGTTGCACAAAGTAGAAAGCTGTTCTACTTTCTGCAACATGTTGCTGCAACATGAAACGACGAAAATTGTTGCGCGACAAGTTGCTCGTGCGGGTGGTAAAACGGGCAACATCGCTCTTCAACTCGTACCGCAACAATGTTGCGCGGAAAGTTGCACGAATTTGTTGCCCGTTTTATTGCACCTTAATTACATTCGCACAACTATTTGACAAGTACATGACATTTTCACAAGTAACCACATTTTGACAGCCACGCTACATTTTCCCTCCTCAAGAGAAAAGGCTTTGAGCCTGATTACATGACGGATCTCAACCCGGGCTGAATTTTCAGCCAGGTTGACCGGGCTGAGATTTCAGCTCGGCTTTTGAAACAAATCTTCGAAAAAGAGGTTTGCGATTACAAGAAGAGAATTTCAGCCCGGGCTGAAGAACTTTATGAATCGCATTCAAATTTCGGCCCGGGCTGGAATGTTATTTTGGGCATGCGCAGTTATAGTGTTTTCATCAAGATAAACTCATTCCCAGAGCCCGGAACCCTCGACCAGGGTGGGGTGGGTTGTGAGGTGGGATGGGTGGGACGGCCTAACGCCCAGAATGAAATGTCTACCTGGGCTGACATTTGCAAAGTTCCTATAATAAAGTGCACCTATCAAAAAGAATTTTTTTCGCTTAAATAAATCTTTGCACCTGTTCGAAACGCATTCGCCTTTTTGCACCTTTTCAAACCAAAAATGGACTTTTTATAGGCTGTAAACGTTACGTCACAAACTGATTTGCATAGCGGTAAGTCTTCGTAAACATGCATGCAAAGCAGACGCGTAACATTGTAGCTAGCACATGAATTGTTCAGCTCCAGATCAGGCAGGGCTCAGTAAAATCATGATTCGTCTAATTTTGATTCATATCTGATAAGGCTCGATGTCAATAGTCCCTTTTCGTATTTAAAATTGCCACTGAATACAAACAACGATGACACATTCATACATGGTTACCCTCGACCTAAAATAAAATATTACACAGCTTTCAAAAAGTTAGAAAGAAAAAAGGCGAGGCAGTCTCAAGAAGCCATGAAGGCTTATAAACGAGGCTCCCTCTTTTACCTATAGCATTTATAACGAGCAAAAATAAAAGGAAGATACAAGAAAAGAAAGAAAAAAAGAAAAAAATGCCTTGGTAGGACCTGAAATCCATTCACAAAACGACCAGAGAGACGACTTCACTGGTGAACACCATATTTGCTACGAAGCATCTTTAGCATCACAGTCGGCATGAAGCCACTTCTCACCGCTGTTTTCTTTTAGAGGCTGGTCTTTACCCATATTCCAGCTTAATAATGCCAGCGTGGGGGTTTTTGTAGAGGAAAATGGCGCGAAAAACGCTTGTAAAGAGACAAACTTACGAGAAACAACCTTTTGACCGAGTGATCAGCAGAAACTGCTGATGTGCGCGACGTCACACATTAGCACGAGCCCAGAGTGTCACAAGACCGCAGATATTTCTATCGCAACGCCTTATATGGGGTAGATTAGTACTCCAGACTTATTATTACCAAATATTTACAAGAAAAAAAAAAGCACTCGTTCAAGATGAAAAGGGTTAATTGTTGGAAGTATTTTTGACAAAGCTGGATTCCCTGTCTGCAGGAGCTCCTACAGCCTGCTTTGAGATAATTCCCTTGAGAATTACGTACTATCCAGGTTTTTTTTTTAACTTGCACATGTCCGGAATAAAAAGATGGGGTTACGGTAATTGTTTACGCTATGCATGTCCGTGATTCTAAGTGTTTATTTTTACTGATGAGTTGCGCGAGAAATGTTCGAAACTAGAACAACCGAAAAAAATGTTATAATATAGCAAAAACTATGAATTTTACTGAAACCTAGAGCCTTTTTCTTTGCCGAGGCTTTCACTAAAGTCATTTTACATTGCCCGATCTTGCAAATAATGAAAGAAAAATGAACCACTACGCCCCAGACTCCTTCCTAGCTCCAAATGCAGAGTTTCACGTCATTTATATATAAATAATCCAACTTCTACAGTTAAAATTGTCTTTTCCTTAACCACCAATAAAAAGGATGGTCACCTCGCTCGCTTCTTTGCAAAACGACGTCAAAGGGAAAATTTTCGGCTGACAAAGCTCAAAGTGAAGGCAAATATGCTATGTTTCTAAGGTGCACGAGAAGGCCCTAAATGAAGCCATAAATTATGCGCAGTGAGGATGCGCCATGAAAATGTAAGGAATCACGTTAAGGCTGCGGTTTGCTGGCCATTTTGGTGGTTACTGTGAAGGGTCTTCATCACGATGATCACCAAACGCAAATTTTCTCATCTCTCAGTTGCTGCATGTCGCTGGTATGTTACAGCACCTCACATATAACTTTGGTTGCGAAACAGAGAAACATGCGATAAAATTCTGGGAGTTCCTTTGGATGTCTTTTAACACTGTGTGTCCACACAGGCGTAACAGCGTAGCAAGTAATCGCAAACACTATACGAAACCATTTACGTTTATTCCCGAGGAGTCAATGATCACAAACAAGACCCAACAGATAGAAAATGCTTCATATTTGGCAGCTTGTTTTCGACGATTTCCTCCATCTTACCCAAAAGATGTGCTTCTCTAATAGGCTGACGACGGTACTTCGACCGCATCTCAGGACTTACCATGAGCACACATGGTTAAGTTCATGATATTTTGTGATCGTGCTGAAATAAATACTTTGAAGATTGTCAGGTAAAGTTTTAACGTACTGATAAGGGTCCCACTTGTTAACAACATTAAACATCACCATCTTATGAAAATCAGTTATTTGCTGCTTGTCTTCTTTTGAAATTAATTTACTTTTTGCGGCCCAACATACAATATTGAGGGCGCACAAAAATTTCCGAACGAGAACCAGATCTTTTTGAATCCTTGCTTGGTCTTCAAATCAAGACATTTCCCGATAATTTTCCATTTGCGCCACACTCGCCTTATTCCTCAGTTGGTCCAACCTTGCGGCGCAAGCAACAAAATTATTTGCTGCTGGTTGAAGGTTTCCCGCTTGCGCCGCCATCGCTCTTGCTCCATACCCCCCTTTCTCTAATAGGCCGACGGGGGTGGTGGTGCTCGGTTGGCTTTCCCTTACCTTGAGTAGTAGGAAAAGCGATGTATCAAATACCGTTTTTTAGAACAAAACCCGACGGGTACGGTTTCGGGATTTTACGTCCTCCGAAGTGAAACGAGGAGGACGTAAAATCCCGAAACAAGAGCGAGGAGGGTGTGTTCTAAAAAACGGTATTTGTTTGACGCTTTTCCTACTACTCTTCTTCCCCAAAATTCCTCATTGATTTGGAAGTTGAAGAGCTGTTTTGTAATGTTTACTCTTTGAATAAAAGATTCCGTTGAAAAATTGATTTGTCCAGACTGCTCGTTTGCCTTGTACGATTTTCATTTAATTCTTGCACCAGTTTTGAGGTGATATGTTGTTTACATCCCATCTCTATGCTATTACTTTGCTGGAGAAGTGAATTGTCATGCCTGTTTGATGTTTCCCTTTTCTTTTTGTATAACAAACATTTTTGCACTGATATTGCTGGAAAGATTACAAAACCTGACCACAGCAATTTTTTTCGTGACCGTATGCAGGTTTGAAATTTGAAATTGACATGGAATTTGTAGATGGCAACGATTATTTACTTTCCATGATTTTACTCTTAACAGCTTTTTAGGGATCAAATTTGAGGTACACAAACCTATGCAATGAACCAGAATAAAGCCAATCTATTGATTGACCAGCTGGAAGAGATGCTCTTCGAGATGTGGGCGGAGGGTGTATCGCCAGAAATCGCGGGCGCTATTCTGCTGACATTGGGTGGTGAAGAGGCTGTTCTTGAAGAAGTGAAAAAGCCCACCTTCCAACCAGAAGTGGTTCTTAATCTTACAGCGGCGGCCGCTTAATTGAAGAAAAGATGCCCAAAGTTATAATGGAACCTTTTCGTGGGGAGTGTAACTCCAAAACCAAAATTACCACATCGGAGAATACCTCTTCTTCAGAGGGTTGTGTTGGCATTGTCTGAGAAATAATTTTGAAAAAAGAACCTTTCTTGGAATCCAAAACAATTTGATCCAAAATGTTTTGTTATTGTTCCCAAAAGTTTTTCTCAACAAAAAGCTTGGATAAATCAATTTAAATTAGGAAAGTGGGCCGAATTTAATAAATGTGAAATAGTTTTGTCTCCGTAAATAGTTCAAACAGCCACACATTATGTCGGCCTATTAGAGAAAAGGGTGTTGTGGGTAAGCCATGACCTCAGTCGATGTGCTCCGCTACAATGTCAGAATGGCATTGATTGACGAGATAAACGGGTGGTTGGGGAGAAAGAAAAACTAAGATTCCCGCGCAAAACTTTCATTGCGCTATGTGCGCGATCTGTTATGCTAAGACATGTCGCCCTGGCAATATATCAAAAAAACAGCAGATCCTTATTTCATCGACGAATGTGCTCTCTGTTGTTGGATGGTCAGTTATAACGTCACACCAGAGGAAAAAGCATTTCTCGACAAGTGATTGACCGATGAAGGGTTCTATGACACGGTTCAATGAACAAACGGGTGACAAGAAAAATGAGCGCCGAACGCTTCTTCGTTTGCCGCAAGCTGATTGAAAGAATCGACAGGTGGCTCAAAAAACAAGACAAATTTAACACCCCCGAGGAGGAGTACACGCTTGTCATGTTGGTTCGCTATTCTTTTTTGGCAAAGAAAGAATCCCCTTGGGGGTTCATAAAGAAGAAAAAAAGTATTTACAAACTTTTCAAGGATTTTATTCTTAAAACTTTGGTTATTCTTAAACCGCCCGAAAGAAAGTATCTGGAGGGTTGGTTGTAAAGCGAAAACTTTTGGGACATACCGCCAGCCCATTGAACAATGGCGCCCACAATAAAAATGCAACTCTTGGAAAGAGTTAAGCAACTCCCACCAGAGCTGAAGGAAATAATCCTTCACGAAACAATTAAAATCCAAATGTGGGAAAAGGAAAAACAGTGGAATGAAGCATAGAGAGCTTATTTGTGACCACTTTTATGATGTTCCCTTTTGGGAAATTGAAGACCATCCCACTTTGGTAACAAAATGCCGCAAATGTTGTCATTGTCAGCGCAACGGTTATTGTGTGGCGTGTTGGTTGCAAAACAGGGCGCACAAATTATATGAATGGGATGAGATGGGGTCAATCAAACAAAATTGGTTAACAATGGTGTAACCAATCAAACAATAGCACCCAAAAGACAAATGCATCTTCTGGAAAGAGTCAATCAACTTCCACCTGAGCTGAAGGAAAAAATCCTTCAAGAAACAATCAAAGCCCAAATTCAGGACAAAAAAAGAGTGGGTTGGGGAAAAATCCATGAAGATATTTATCACATTGGAAGAAAAGTTGAATGTTGTTTTTGTACTTCAAAGTTTTTTAAGGCAACTAATTTGATAAATCACCTAAAAAAACACGAAAATTTCTTTTTCAAAATGCTATCTTTGTGGTTTGGAAGATTTTAATTGGAAAATGAGGGATCACTGTTGCGGGTATCCTTTTAAACAATAGCGCCTGAGAATACAAATGAATCTCTTGGAAAGAGTCAACCAACTCCCACCAGAGCTGAAGGAAATAATCCTTCACAATACAATTTAAGCCCAAATTTTGGATGGACTGGGTTGACGTACACAACGATTTTCGTTGTTTTTTCAATGATGTCCCCTTTTGTGACATTGAAAACTGTTATACCATGATTACAGAATGTGGAAAATGTCACTATTACCCGCTCAATGGTCGTTGTTTGGCTTGTATGTTGAAAACCAGGAAGCACCGTTTGTGTTCATGGGGCGAGGTCGGGTCTTTTGAAGAAAGGTGGAGGACAGATATATACCCATGGTTGTTGCCACATTATTGCTCGCAATGTGTTGGTAGGTGGTGCCCCTTGCAAGTAAAATACAAAGATGGCCCCGAACCATTGAGGAAGAAGTCCGAACCGAATTTCGGCGAGTCGTGAATGAGATGACCGCGTCAGGCCTATTAGAGAAAGGGGGGTCGCGGTATAATGGCAGCAAAAGACGCCGTGGATCCTCAACTGCGCCAGGCGCTCAAAGATGTGGATGATTACGGCTCCGACATTTATCGTTATGTTGATGTGGTCTTCAGGGAAAAAGAAGATGAGTTGCGTTGGGCCAGGAGTGATCTGAAAGAGTTAACCAATTTCAGTTACTATTTGGACAAAAATGCAACCCAAGAAGAAAGAGAATGGTTTCTCAGAACCTTGAGGGGTATTCCCAAAAAATACCAACTGCTTCTTTCCAGAGCAGTATTTTTGGCAAAAGCCGCACGGGATTATCATCGGTGTGTTTGAACCCCCAGCCAAAGCTTTTGCTTGGTGTTAATCACATTTCGGGCCAACGTTTGGCCCCACTGTCTCTCTCTTTTTTTTTTTTTTTTTTTTTTATCATTACATTGCCTCCTTACTGGATATGTTACAGACCTTACTTACAGTCTCTACTTACAATATATTTACAACCATGCTTTTACCCATTGACTTATGTTACAGCAGAGAAGGACCTATTTTTAACTACTAGTTAAGCGAGTCACGGGATTATATTTTTTTAATTCGGAAGACATAGAGCAAACTACTATCCTGACGGTACATTAAGGTTATCAGCTATATATATGCATCACCAACTAACCACATATTTACGCTAGAATAATTATCAGGTTGAAGCGCTAGACGATACTTAATGAATATTTTCAAGATTATAGTCGCGAGATGGGGAGTCCTTTCCCTGGAGTGGTTCTTTTTAGTGAATATTTTCAAGGTTATATTTAACGAGTAATTTGTCAATGAACTCGTGAATGGAGATGGTTTTGCTATTTGTTTTGCTTGCATATATGTAATGGCGCATAGCTAGGGTGGTGTAGTTAAATTTCTTTTTTATTCGTGCATCACATGTACGGTGTTGGGAAGGATCTGACATAGGTTTGTTTGGTTGAACCATTGAATGACCTTTTGCACAAAGGTCTTAGTGAATGGGCATTCAATGAATGTATGCTCGATGGAGTCTTTATCTCCACAGTACAGACATTTGTCGTCAGGCTTGATTCCAAATCTGAACTGTTCTTTGTTTGTTACTATAATTCTATGGATGAGTTTAAATTGAAACTCTTTGAGCTTAGTGTCCTTGCAGATGTTTTTTAAAGAATTGAAAATCTTGCCCCAAGTATCGCTATTTATTGATAGACTTTGGCTCCAACGTAGAGGGCCCGTATGGTCCTCGTTGTGAGTTTTTGCATTAAGCAGTTTATAATAATCTCTTGACTTGGCCTTACCTAAATTAATTTGTACAGTTTCGCTCAGAGGGAAGATGTTATCATTGCTGGTGAAAAAAGGTTTGTCGAAGCCGTCGGTCTGTTTGGCAATGGACAGAAGGTGCTTCGGGATGGCGCTTATCACTTGATAATATTGGAGAAAGCTAGTTTGGCATGAGTATTTGAGAGAGAATTCCTGGAATGTCAAGAAGTTGCCGCTTTCAATAAGTGGATCTCTAATCGAAACAATTCCCTTTTTAAACCATTTACTAAGAAAAATCGGTTGGCCACCCACAAGTATTTCTTTCTTGTTAAACAAAACCACATCTTGTTTTTGGTAATAACTGTAAAGAGTTTTTAATTCGTTAAAACTGTCAAGGATCCTTTTGTAAAAGGTCGGTAGGTCATTATAAAAAGTCGCATCATAGTTGCATCTTAAGAGAAAGTTCAGTACTCCCATTTTCTTGAGAAAGTGGTTAGGTATGGTGCACCAATTCTTTTTGTCAGAGGCTAACATTCTAGGATCCATGCTAGCTTCAGGGCCTTGAACATTATGTTGAGATCTGTCACACGGATTCCGCCCCTATCTGGTTCTTGATAAAGGCCAGATCTTTTTATTTTATCTTTTTTATTTCTCCAGAGAAATTTAAATGATTTAGTTCTCACTGTGTCCGCAATTCCCTGAGGAACCACTAGGTTTGAAGCAGAATAGACAAGTTGTGATAATCCCAGGGTTTTTAATATCATAGCTCTTCCAAATATTGTCAAGTCTCTTGCACTCCACATATCGAGCTTTGTTTGTAATCTTTGGACCTTTTGCATGAAGTTAAGCTCATTATTTCTTTTTTCATCGTATGAGAAGTGAATCCCTAATATTTTCACCGGGCTATGAAGCCATTTCAGGTTTAGGGGTTTATTTTTATTATTTGCCCATTTCCCTAGCCAAATAGCCTTCGTTTTTTTAACATTTAAGGAAAGGCCAGCTATTCTCCCAAAATCGATTATTTTTAGTGCCCTTTCTAGTGATGCTAAGTCAGCGTTAAAGAGAGTGGTATCATCTGCAAACTGTGAGAGCTTAATTTCATTTTCATAGATCTTGATACCTTTTATGTTGGGGTCTTGCCGAATTTTATTTGAGAGTATTTCGGACGAGAGAATAAACAGATAAGGAGAGAGAGGGCAGCCCTGGCGGACTCCTTTAGACGGTTTAAACCAGTTCGTTCTAAAGCCATTGTTGATTACCGTGCTCTCTATGTTCGAGTAGAAAATATTCACCCAACGTTTAATATCGCCTCCAAAATTAAAGCAATCGAGCGTCTTCATAATAAACGGCCACTCTAAAGAGTCAAAGGCCTTCCGAAAGTCTAACGATGTTAGTATGCCGGTGAGGTTGTGAGTTGTCGTTGTTTCCATAATATCTGCTATGAGTCGAATGTTTTCACCTATATATCTTCCCTTTACAAAACCTGTCTGGTCTGGATGAATGAGATCTGGGAGTACTTGTTCAAGTCGTTTAGCTATTGCTTTAGCGGCTATCTTATAATCGACATTTAATAATATGTGATCGGTCTCCAGTTGGATAAATCTAATAGTGAGCCATCCTCTTTTGGAGTTAGTGTAATTACCCCTCTTCGCTGAGAGATGCTTAGTTCTCCTTTTACTTGAGCTTCATTGAAACTTGCTATTAAATCATTACCTAATAGTTCAAAGAAATACTTATATAATTCGGCTGTAAATCCATCTTCCCCTGGGGCTTTATCAGCCCGGAAAGTTTCTAATACTTTTTTACATTCGTCGTATGTAAGTGGACCTTCTAGGTTGTCCCGGTCTTCGTCCGAAAGCTTAGGGATTTTTAGATTGAGGGTAAAAGAGTCCCATTCTTCGTTAGAATAGGTATAGTCAGATGTATAGAGCTTTTTAAAGTAAGTTTCAATTTGGTCTAGAATTACATTTCCATTGTTCGTTGTCGAGTCATCTTGTAGTCGCAGTTCGCTGATAGTCTTTTTCTTATAATTACGTTTTTCTAGATTGAAGAAATATTTTGTCGGGCGTTCTCCATTTTCCACCCAGCGGCATTTAGCTCGAAATATAGCTTGCTTTCCTTTCTCCTCATAAATTGATTGAAGTTCGGTTTTAAGTTCATCATACTCCCGAAGCACTCCATCAATATGGGGGGAGGAGAAGTTGTTACATATTGTGCCATCGAGATGGTCGAGTTTCCGTATGAGTTCCTGTTCCCGATTTCTAATGCTTTTGGACTTGTTTTTGGAATAAGTAATCGTAGCTGATCTAATTTCCATCTTTATCATCTCCCAGAAGAGTCTCCTATCTGTCAAATGTCCGTAATATTTGCGCGCTAGTGTGTAAGAACAGCGGATTTTGTCAATGTATTGAAGATCTTTTAAAAGGGTGTTGTTGAATTTCCAAAAGCCAGGGCCCCTAGGGCATTTATTTGGCAAGGTTAGTGAAATGGAAATCGCGTTGTGATCGGGTGCTATCGTTGGTAAGATCTCGGACTTTTTTATATTTACTGTGAGGTCTTTAGCTATTAGGAAAAAGTCTATTCTGGATTTTAAGCGTAAAGATTTTGACTCATATGTGAATTTTCGTAGTTTTGGGTGACGTACTCTTTGGATGTCTATTAAATCGAACATTTCCATAGATGTTGAGATTAAATTGCTATAGATAGTGGGTTTCCAAGGCGCACCTCCCATTTTATCTTTTTTTGTTAACGTGCAGTTCCAATCACCTCCTACAATCAGTGAAATAAGTTCTGTTTTGTCAATAATACAGTTGTTAAGTTCTTGTAGGAATTGTAATTGATTAGCCTGATCGTTAGATGCGTAGATGTTGCAAAGTGTGACTTTTTGACCGTTCAGGGAGATTGTAATTAACACTATCCTGCCTGAATTGTTGGAATATAGACATTCAACCTGTAATTGCATGGTGGGGTTAATTAGAATACACACACCTTTGCTATGTTTTGTGCCATGTGAGAAAAATAGCTCGCCACCCCATTCTTTCTTCCAAATATTTTCGTCACCTGGTTCGGAATATGTCTCTTGCAAGAAATAAATATTAGCATTTTGGTCCTTCAGAAACGAAAAAATATTTCTTCTTTTGGTCTGATCTCTAATTCCACGAACGTTGAGGGAAAAGACTTTAAGCTTGAGCGAATTATTAGCCTGCATATCAGTTAAAAGTAAGGAGAAAGTAACTTAATTTAGAAGGAAAACACACACGCACACACACGAACAGCAAAATAAACAACACAGAACAGATAAATAATCTAACACTAACACAGAGTCTACGCAAATTAAAGTTCCTACTTCCAAACCGTATTGGCCCTCCATGTCCCCAAGTAGGAGTGCAGCAGATTTCTGTTGCAATTGATCCTGGCGAATCAAAGGTAATCAAGGTCTTCCATTTCAGAGATTGTGACTGGTCTACCTTCAGGCGAAGTTTTCACAAATATTGTTCCGTCCAGAGACCAAACGCTAAGGAGTTAGCCGTTTTCACGTTTTTCGTTTGCGCGATGGATGATTTGGCGACGATACGAAGTCAAGTTTTCATTAAGAAAGATCTTCCCTGATCGGGCGCTTGTCGCGTACGAGGAGCCAGGGCAGAGATCAGATAATTTGATATTTTTCAATTTAGCTCTTGCGCGATACAAGGTTGTTTTTACTTTGTGGCTAATAAATTTGACGATGATTGCCTTGCCGCTTTTTGTTTTAAGTTTGTGGGAAATTTCGATGTCTTTAGGGGCAACTGGAACCTCGAGTACATCAGCAAGTTTCAACACGACTTCTTAGGTAGAGGTGTATGCCTCATCAGGAATGCCGTGAATTTCCAATGAGTTTTTTCGTGTGTACTGTTCTAAGCGGTCCTGCAAGTCGTATAATTCTGCAATTTCCTCCTGTTGTTCATCTACCTTTTTTATGGCCGCGGCCAGCTCGTTTTCAGTCGCTGCACGTTCTTCAGTAGCTTTTGCAAGCGCTTCTTTTAGGGTAGCTAATTCCGCTTGCTGCTTTTGAACCGTGGCTTTCAGTTCCAATACATCGTTGCTGATTTTCTTTTTTTGGAGCAAGATGCTGTTAACCGTAATATGAATGTCCACAAGCACCTCCCTGAGCTCAAGGTTGCTCGGTTCTTCTGAGATCTCCATTTCTTCAGGCATTTTTAACTCTTAATAGTTATTTCTGAAGGTCCGTACCTTTTCTTATGTATTAATATATATATATTCTTGTATTTAAGAAATTTAAGGTACAATAAAGATGTTGTTGTTGTTGTTCTTTTGACACACCTTCTTCGTTCGCAGTCGCCGCCATATTGGCGCGTTTAGGAGTTGTCATTTTCTCGTCTGTTGATCCACGTTCTCCTCTTTTATGTTTTTTGCTTTTCCTTGACATTAGTAAGGCCCCATTCCTGATACATACGCCAGGATTAATGGTTATTAACTCTAAAATTTAAGAAAAAAACTTGGGGACTTGGGCTCCCTTCAAAATTCGTGCCACCGCACGCTGAGGCCGCGCATGCTCTCATCCCCCACTGTCTCTTGTTCCACGGAATCGCGTCAAGCGCTTTGACCATTTTTTGGTCGGCAACATGCTTGCATTTTTTTTTTCATCCTCGCCATAATTCTGCGCGCGAAAACTGCAACTGCTGTAATCCACATCGTGCTGCATTGCCACCGCGTCGCAAGGGCCGGTGGGCTGTTGAAAGACTTCAAGAATTTCACCCGTCTCAGGATCAAAGCTCGGTTGTTGGTCCAAGGGGTTGTAAGGTCCACTGTAATTGTATCCGGGAAGGGTCCATCCTTTTTTTGGCGCGGTCAGCTTGCCAATCAGGCTGTGAATGTCCACCCCTGTTCCATAGTAGTTGCGCAGGGTTTTCTTTAAAACATCCGGGAAACCGCGGTGTTGGGGGATGGCTTTGCCGAAAGCTTTTAAAAACTTGGTGTCTGTTGCGAACTTGGGAACCAACACACCCTGCGAAACAAAGCGGGGATCGAACAGACTCCGAAGACCCCTTCCATAACCTTTCCATTTTACCCAGGAACCGTAGTTGCGGGAGCCACCCATTTTCTTGTAGTCCGCGTATTGACGTTTGTATTCAGCTACTATCGCCCGCCCCTCTTTTGCAGAAACTTCAGGTCCTTTGAAAATTTGGGGTCAGAAACAACATCCCACAATTTTTTGAAATCGACGAAGGGAAAGGGGGCAGGAATTCCTCGACCGACGAAATCGGGCCAGTCGAGCGCAGCGCCTACAAGATCAGTCAAAGCACCAGAGCCCTCTGCATGAGAGGGCCCCGTTAGTTTCCCGACCTCGTAGTTTTCCGCGGTTTCCTCGGCTTCGCAGTTGTTCCCCCCATTGGCAAAAACCTTGTTTTCGTTATTCCGCAAACTGCGCACTTAGCCTTTCCCATCTTTCTTCCGTTTTTGGTCAAGACAACCTTTTCAGACCCCGGCACGTTCGGGGTTTTGCGTTTGTCTCGCACACAATACCAATCAGCCGTTGGTTATATTAAGAAAATAATTTTTCACAACTTGTTCGTTGTGATGCACATCGGGAGAAAACCTTTTTAGAAGGTCTTTGTAGCTTGTGCCTTTGTTGCGTTCGTTGAGGAAAAGCAGACAGTAATACCCACACCTCATACTTCTGATCCACTGGATTTGGTTGTTGTTCCGAAGGAAGGTTTTGTGGCCCAACTTTCGCATTTCCAGTTCCCAATTATCCGGTGGTGGGAAGCCGAAGGAGTCAAAATATTCCATGTCCTTTCCCTTCCAACAGCAAACCCAATGCGTGCCCAAACGTCCGAAATCGTCAAGGTTGATTATGCAGGGGGGATGGTGCAGAGGTTTGGCCTCGTTGCGGGAGAAAATGCCTTTGAGGGGGATGCCAAGATACTCGCACCAATTCAACAGATCAACGTGGGAAGTGGCACATCCTTGAATTTAATCTTTTTTTCCACGTCCCATCGTCATTGGATATCCCCAGTCATCCCATCGTCCTAAAACAGGTGGAGGGCGCATTTGTAACCCCCTTCCCCCTGTTGGTGGGGCTGGAAGTCGAGGGGCGGAACGTCTTGATCGCGGATGAGTTTGCATCCCACTTTCCAACATTTTTTTGACCAGGTTTATCGCCAAAGGAACCCCAATCGCGGCAAGCATTCCAAGAAATCCTCCATATTGTGCACTTCCACCACCCCTGACCACACCCCGCCCGACAAGATAATTTTCAAGGCCCCGTTTCTGAGCGGGCGACATCATCTGCACAAGTTTGTAAAGCTGCACCTCCTTGGGCCCAATATTGCTGCCGAAAATCTTTTTCAAAAGTTTTTCCGCGCCAAAGCTGAGACCGGCCATTGCCAAAGCTTTTTCCACAGAGGGAGCAAGAGCCCGGCCCAGGCTGAGCGCCGTGGAAAAGAGGTTGCCCCCAATCATTTGTTTCGTTTTGCTGAACGCGATATCCGCATCGCGTCCGGCACTGGCGGCCTTTTTCAGGTGGTTCATTTGTGTGGTGGTCAACGGAAGGTCGCCGCCCTTTCCAATCTGTTCCGGCTTGACACGAAGAGTCATAGCCACGTTTTCCTTGACTGCCTTTGCGAGGCTGCGCCTTTGGCCTTCCGTCAGAGCGACTTTGAAAGGGTGATACACAGTTGGCATCTTATATCATAGAAGAAAATTTGCAAATCAAACACCAACAACCAACTCATTGTCGACCTGTTTTATGATGACTTTTTCCTCATTCAAGACGGCGGCGAACATGCGGTAATCAGCCGTGGCAGCTTGGTTCAGGCGATAGTGCAAAATCATCTTTTTTTCGTCCCCAGTCATGCTCTTTTTCGTTGGTCGAAGATCAAAATAGACAATGGGGTAAAGCGTCGAATAGTTGGCCACATTCAGCTGGGTTCCCGTGTTGATATCGTTTCTCCTGTAGGCGTAATCGATCAGGTCGCGCCGTATCCGTATTTGGTCTTCCCCATCGTAATCTGTCTCGGGATAAAAAACATATGGGTTCGTTGTGCCGGCATTCAGGTTTGCCACCTTTTGAATGAAAATGAACACATGCTTCGCGTTTTTGATCCCAGGGCTTATCGTCCACTGGCCATTTGCATCCCTTTGGTCGGAGCCGGGCAGCAACGTTTCTTTCAGGTAGCGTCATTCGGTGGGTTTCAGAAAAGTTTCGTTCACCATCTTTTTCCCCTCTGGCGTGAACATCAACTTTTCAACCCACAGCTCGAACAACTTGACGACAATCCGGTGGTTGGCGGCTGCGGCACCACCGAAAAGCATCTCAGCATCTTGCTGAAGTGTCACCTCGAACTGCAGTTGTAACGGAGGGAGGAGTTTGTCCGACAACTCCTCGAAGAATGAATAGTTTTGAGGGGGATAATGGTTTTGACTGTTTTTTGGAGATCACCTTGCGAAAGAAGCGCGCGCGCTCTGATTCCGAGGTTGGTTGCGTTCCCGTCTGTGACGGTTGTGTTGTCGTTGTCAAGATACCAAAACTCATCTTTCGCCACACTTCGGGCGTAGTCGTCGGAAAATTCAAGCAGGTGTTTTATGAAGACGATTTTGTGGACGCCATTAGCATCGTAAAGGGGTTTTCCTGCGGATTTAATTTTCAAATCCTGAATGAGAGCTGACTTGACTGGCGCTGAAGCCACATCGGCGGCCACAAAATTTCCGTTCGCCTTCACCTGCAGCTCGTACTCCACTCGGAAATACATACCTAATTGAAATACCTAAATACCAGGAGCCTATAACCGGGAGCGTACAACTCCCATACTAAGCCTATGTCACAGCATTTTTACAGACCGATCTATTTTTAGACTACCTTTTCCCGCGAAAAGGGGCAACAAGGCCGGCAACGGCAACGAGAGCGCCACAAAAAAATAGTTTTAATGAGCGAAAACAAAGGCTTCTTACGTGCAGATACTTGTGGCACGTGCAACGACTTGTGATTGGTCATTGGACTCCTGTGGGAGTCTGATTTTGGCGGGAAATTGAATCTAAAAATAAATTGGTCTGTGAAAACGCCGTGACAGGAATGTAGGGCAGTTGTGCGCTCCTGGTGATGGGCTCCTGTAAATACCTAAATTGAGAGAGTGCAGATCTTTCGCATACTTTAGATACAATAGGTAATAATGATACAGGACGTGTGTTGGCAGGATCTTCATAGTCACCAGACTTTTGGATGGGAATAACTTCAGCCATTTACCAAGCATTAGGAAAGGTGTTAAGAGAAAACGACCCAAGGTTGGTAATAATTGGGACAGTCACAGGTGAGCTGTCTTTCAAAACTCTTGCAGTAACTTTATCGTATCAGTATGCAGTAACTTTATCGTATCCGAATTCAAATAAGCGTTATACCAGTCGAAAATAACGTCGCGGTCCTTTACCTCAATGACCACCCCTGTTTTAATTTGTTCCTGCCCATTTCCTGGCAACCTCAGTAATTGGTTGGGGAGGAATTGCATGTAGTCCATCTTCTCAAGCTGTTCTGCTGCTCTGAACATCGCTCTATTAATAACGAAAAAAATCTACAACTGGTTTGCCAAAAAGTTTTACCATTGTGTCTGAGGTTGGTTTTTTGCGAGTTGCCGCGGTACGTCTTTGCAGCAGTTGGCGAATTTTTTTGCCGCCCTTTTCAGTTGCCGCTGCGACCACTTTTTCAGCTGTCTTTTCGACCGCCCTTGAGGCAGCCTTTTACAGTGCCGGCGCGGCCACCTTCTGGAGTCGTTTGCCAATAGCCATAAGAGTGTCGCGAACCACACCCGACCCTTTGTGTTTGAAGCGGTACCGACCAAAACGGGGTCATAAAATTTCGTCCACTCACTCACGCGATTCAT
Source organism: Pachyseris speciosa (assembly GCA_016490735.1). Taxonomy (NCBI): domain Eukaryota; kingdom Metazoa; phylum Cnidaria; class Anthozoa; order Scleractinia; family Pachyseridae; genus Pachyseris; species Pachyseris speciosa. The sequence goes on from JAEMWC010000493.1 coordinate 46,124, forward strand.
ATATTCCTCGCGGAAATTCACGAGACCTCTTGCATCATGAGATCCAAAGCCACATCGGCGTCGTTGGGGTCAAGAATGTTGTTGTGTTGCGGAGGGGTTCTTTCGTGAAAGGGTAGCTGACCTCGAGGTTGGCTGTTGAAAAGGTAAACAAAACATCATTCGGAATGTCGTCCGCCCGCCGCGAGATCAAGTCGCAATGGAGAAACACCCAGTCGACGCTTCGCGTGATGTCGGGAATTTTGTCCCCCGTGAAGGTTGTGGCGTCTTTCGGAACCTTTTTGTTGAGGCCCAGAAGTTTTCCAAAATCACCAGTCGTGAGGTCAAGTTCGTACCCAGTGGCCACCCCAATTACAACACGAGTGATGGCGTAATCAAAGTACAGGTTGAAGACTTGTTTTTTTTTCTGCCGCGATAGGGTCCACAAAACCGCTGTAAGGTTGCAAAACGCGATTGAGGTCGGTGTAGTCGTACATCCCATTGGGAATGGTCAATGTTTTCCAATCTCCCCCCACCTTCTGCCATTTCAATGTGTTGTTGTTGTATTTGGCCGCGACGTTGTGCCAGGAGTAGTTCATGGTTATGAGGCTGTCGAGCGCCGCTTCGCATTTTCGTCTGCTGTCGAGCAGGATTGGTGGGTTGAAAAATATTTCGAAATCGTGGGACTTTTGGTCGGCTCGTTTCGTTGCAGCCTCGCGAGGCTTGAGTCGAGCAGCAGGTGAAACATTTCACCGTATGTAATCCTTTAAAATTTTGCGGGCCTGAAATTCATTGATGATAACAAGTTGGAGGAGCTTTTGCAACAGGGCGGAAACCTCTTTGCGAAGCTTCGTCGAAGAGTTACCGGCCCGTATCGAACCGAGGCCTGTATAAAGTCGGTTGATCATTTTGTTGGCGGTATTTTCAAACCCACTGCCCTCCATTTCCCATTCGAACTCATCGTATTCAGGATCGTCCTCCTCCTCCAACCCTTCAATCGCAGCCCGCCGTTCTAAAATAGCCCGTTCCAAATCTGAGGAGGGTTGGGGTTTTGTCTCTTTCGGCGGGGCTCGTTTCAAACCCCTTTTCCCCGCTTGCAGTGGTTCTGGTGAAACACCCTCCGGCCGCCCCTTCTTCGGCGGTCATCAATTTCTTCTTTGACGTTTTGAAGATCCGCCTCTGAGAACCCATGGAAAGGGAAGTTTTGCTTTTCAATCTGTAGTTGGGGTCGTCCCCGTACTGTGTGAGAAGACGGTTCATTGTTTGCAATTGGACAGATTCGCTGGTCCCCTCGAGCAAACCAGGCACCTCTGGCTCATCCATCCCACGTTTGGCGTGGTGGTGGTGGAAGGGAGACTTCTTCATCCTCATCAACCGGTGATGGTGGTGGTGTTGGCGGTGGTGGAGAAAAAAATCATCCTCCTGCTCAGACGGCAGCGTTTCAGCCTCCGGTCTGAAATCGCCCCAATCAAACGGGTTGATTCAGTCGAACTCGTCCATTGCCTAGTTGGGGCCGACCTCCGCTGCCGCAGGCGCTGGCAAATCGCGGTCCAACCTTCTTGTGACTGGTTTCAAAAGTTTTTCAGCTTCAATCTGGCCGACTTCCTTTGCGATTCGGTTTTTTTCAATGCCCGCTGAATCTCTTGTTCCTGTTTTTCAACTTCGGCTTCGGCCTCTGCCTGTTGCCTCCACTTTTTTAAAGACATAATATATAAAGAGAAAAAAATGCGGATCCCAAATTATGATCCCGAGATCGCTGCCACAAATGGTTTCCGGCGGGGGCACCCCTCCATGCTTGATGGCATTTTCAGGATGTTGATCTGTGGGCCGAGCAATTCAGGCAAGACAAACATCCTGCTGCACATGCTCTACGAGCTGTTGGAGTACGACAAGGTTTTTCTTTTTTCGAAGAACCTCCACCAACACAAATATCAATCGCTCTCGCGCGACTTTTCCGAAAACATCGACCCTGAGGTGGGGTACGAGGTCATCGAGGCGCCGGGTGACGAAATCATTCCCCTTGATGAGATGACGCCCGACAACCAAAAAATTGTCGTGTTCGACGACTTGGTTTGCGAAAAAAACCAAAACGATATCATCAACTATTTTATCAACGGCAGGCACAGGAACTGCAGCGTCATTTATCTCACACAAACATATTACAAGGTTCCAAAAAACATCCGGGACAACTGCAGCCATTTCTGTCTGTTCCGTTTCCTCCTGAGGGAAAACAAACGAATCGCCGACGAGCTGGGCGTGCCCCACGACCTGCTGGACCGCGCCACCGACAAGAAGTTCTCCTTTTTTCACTACGACAAACCCCAAAAGCTAATGAAGAAAAATTTTGACGAAACAATATAATGGGGTTGCTTGCAAAAAAGCCTGGAGCAACCAGAGACCCCGTGTCAGTGGCACCCCCTTCCTCTTTTCATTTACTTTGCTCGGTCGTCTTTCCCGAGAACACAACGAGGGCGGATGGATCTTTTACGGGTGGCTCTCCAAGGGCCCTGATTCCTGGTCAGGCGAAGCCGACCTTTTTGTGGTATGAGATCACACCTCCCCTTCCACAAGGCGCCCAACTCATGCTTTCCACAAACTATCAAGGTCGTATTGTAACAAAGTTGACCAGCGCGAAGAAAAAGTTGAATTCCCCCCTTCCAAAATCTGTTGGGGGTGAGGAAACTTTCACGGTCAGCGCGGTTTATGTTTCTCCTTCGTCTTCCAGCGGCCAACCGAAGCGTTTTTTGTCTCTCATTTACGGTTTCGAGTTGTTGTCTGAATAAAATTTTCCAAAATAAATATGGGGTGGTTTGCGAAAAGAACTGGGGCCGCCAGACACCCCGAACGACGTCAACGGCGACGGGGGCCTTTCTTCCTCTCGACGGCAGCGCCCCAATGACTGCTCCTCTTGACGTGGTTGGACACCCGATTGAAAATCTGGGTCCGCCAGCCGGCCCGCTCGATGCGGTCAACGAAAGTTTTGTCGAAGCCACCTTTGTTAAACTCGACGGAAGCACTCCGATGAAGGGCAACCTTGACATGGGGCGAAAACTGATCACCAACATGGTTTACGCTGTGGACGACCTCGACGCCACAAACAAAAGCTATGTCGACTCTAAAATCGCGCTTTGTTTGAAACGGGACGGAAGCGACCCGGCGCTGGGCAATCTGAACATGGATGGGTGGTCCATTGAAAATTTGAAAGACATCGATCCCACCACCCCCGCCGAAAACGCCGTCAACAAAAAATATGTGGACCGGGAGTTGAGAACCAAATTCGACGCGATCGCACAAAAAGACCTGAACATGAACGACAGCGCAATCGAGAATCTTGCGCCCCCCTTCAACCTCAAGGACGCGGTGAACAAAAGATATGGGGATGAGCATTTTGTGAAAAGAGATGGCTCGAGTGTGATGTTTGGGGATCTGTCGATGGGTGGAAAAAAAGTGAAAAATGTGGGGGATGTGACAAATGAGGGCGATGTGGTGAATTTCAGAGTTTTGAATCGAGCTTCACAAACCATCAGAGCGGCGGCCTTGTTGTTGAACGGAACAAACGCGATGACGGCAGACTTAAAACTTGGGGGAAACAAAATTGTTGATTTGGCCGAACCTTCAGCGAAAACAGACGCGGCGACGAAGGATTATTTGGATCATTCGCACCTTTCCCTGTCCGGCGGGCGAAAAAAACCCTTTCGCCTACCTCATGGATGATTCGGATGATTCCTCGTCCGAAAACAACATTCGTGTTAATGGGATTCTCAAATTCACCGCCTCCCCACATGGGGTCAATAAAAATGCTTATGAGTTCACCCTCGTTAAAGACGCAGGCAGCAACGATTATCGCTCGCGGATTGGTTTCAATGCCTTTCCACTGCCGAAAGGATATTACACTTTCGTGGTTGAATACTTTCCACCGGAAATGACAAATGTCTCCGTCAGGGCAAGTGCCACCGTTATTTCCATCACGAACCAAACCACACGAACTTTCAATCGCGCCGGCGCACCCTACACCAAAACCCTCGTTCAGTTCCACCAGTGGAGCGATAACACCCCCAACTACATTTATTTGGATCTGCATGGAAGAACTTCTGGTTCAACCACAGGCCACCTCGTCGTTTATGGCATTTCGGGGTCTGTTTCCAATGTGGACTCAGGTGTCTTCGACAAAGTTTGGACTGTGAACAATGGGACCATGACCATGCAAGCTCCTCTGGACATGAACGGAAAGCTTCTCTTGCAAGCAAAATTGGGGACCGACTTGGATTTAAATTCCAGAAGAATAAAAAGCGGCCCATCCAAAATGTTCAGGGTGAGCCCTTTGGGTATGACAATGGAGACAGATCTGGTGGGTATGCTCTTTATCAACCGAAACTGGGGGGTGATTTAAATTTAAATGGAAAAGTTCTCACCGATGAAAATGCGGCATTGTTTGGTGAAACAAACGGGTAGATGACAGTGATGAATGACTTAAACATGAACAGTTATTTGATTCTTGAACCCAAATTGGGCGGAAATTTGAATTTGAATGACTACTGGGTTTACAACAATGACCGCCCATTATTCAACTCGAGCGTCCACGGTCTGACAATGGAAAATGCGTTGAATGTGAATGGGCATATGATTCACCAACCGAAGTTGGGTGGTGATTTGGATCTGAATGGGCATGGAATTAATGGAGTCCTTGATTTTCATGGTGGGCGCCCCAGATTGGTAAACGATTTGGATTTGGGCGGAAGGCAATTAACGAGTGGCAGCACGCCGTTGTTGTCATACAGTCAACAGATGATAAAATTTCTCCGGCTGTACAGTCTTCCCAAAGGACTGAAATATGTGTTGGAAAGTGATTTAGTTACGGGTGAAGGCACTGGTGGAGCAAATAACCAGAACCCGTGGAAATTTGTTTCACCTTTTACCGCATTTCAAAAAATATTGAGTGTGACATTAACTTCTCACAGCGGAGCATTGCCTCATGACATAAAATTGAAGATTACTTGCCATGTGGGGGGTTTTAGTTCCCCCAAAGACAGATATTTCAGGCACTGTGACGAAAAAAATAGACATTAATGTGACAATTGAAGATGACTGCAGATACTAGTACTGTATATTGCTTTTTATTTACAAAACCTGAACAGAAACATCAGGGTGAAACTGCAAGCGACTTTCCTCTCATGAATAGATATATTCAAAAAAACCACAACACCACTGTCCGTCTGAAACTTTTTTCTGAACTGTACAATGCGTTTGCCAAACAGAAAACCGCGCCCTCCCCCTCTCAACATCTTCGACTTCAACCACATCGATTCGTCCCTTCCAAAGGACACCGTCGAGATGTTGAAGTGTCTCTTCACTTTTTACCACAAGAAATACTGGGGCTACGACAAGCTTTTCCGAACGTTTCAGCGAAGGAACTTGCTTTGCAATGTGGTTGCAGGAAAAGCTGTTTTGACTGGAGTTGTCGCAGGAGGGGTTACTCTCCAACCTGCTGTCATTGCCAGCCTGACTGTTTTCGGTGCTGTTGTCAAAATTGTCGCGTCGGCGAAGAAGTACAACAAAAAGGCCGAAAAGGCCAGCTTCGCTCAAGTGGAGTACAAAAAAATATTGGATGCCATCCGGTTCCATCTCCGAGGAGAACCTTTCGATAGAAAAGAGTTCCTTGACAAGCTGAAAATGATCGACGACTTCGTTTCCGACCACTGCATAGAAATCCACGAGAAACTGCAGGCGAAGTATGCCAAACGCTTCGTCGCCGAGTGCTGAAGTTATTCAAACCCGCCCCCCACCATTCGTCGAACCTTTCTTATCCCGGCGACGTATTGCTGGGTTCATTTTTTCAACGGCACAAAAAAAGAGCTTCGCAAGAATTTATTTTTTGCGCGGTCAAACACTTTCTGGGGCCGCTTCGAAGTAATTGAACAGTAAGCAAACGTATTTCACTGGTCTGGGCGAAACAAACTCTTTAAAATTTTGGAGGCGGTTTCCCAAAAACTTCAATCCCCAACCTCTTTTTGGTGGCAGCGTCGAAAATCATGTATTTCGCGAGAACTGTGCCGAGATGTTTGTTCATAATGAGGTCAGTTTTCCACCCCACTTTTTTGTTTGCGTGCTCTTCGACTTTCGAACAGTGTTAGCACCCAAGCTCGAAATCATTTTTACTTTTTGTCATTCTTTCTCCACAACATTCTTTGGAGTCCTCAACCATCATTCCCTCTTTGCGACCGCCGGTTAGAATGTTGGGCACTTCGGGGTTTCCGCAGCGCCGACATACTTTAACCTCGTAACCGAAAGGGTCGTCGATTGTTCCTTCGCCAAAACACGCCATCTTCCCCACTGCTGTATATATTTAAATGGAAAAGCGCCTTTCAAAAATTTACTATAGCCCGCAAGGTTATTGGAAAGGGTTTGCCGCGGTGAAAAGGTTGGCCCAAGCCGCAAAGGTTTCGGAACCTGTGGCCAAACAATGGTTGCAAAGTCAGGCGCTTTGGCAAGTCTTTCTTCCCGCTCCGCGGCGCGTTCCTCGGCCGAAGTTTGATGTGCCAACGCCCAACGCGGTGCACCAAGCCGATCTACTCTTCATACCGCACGACAAGGTGGGCCGCAAAACTTTCAAATACGCGCTGACTGTGGTCGACGTGGCCAGCCGCTTCAAGGCAGCTGAGCCTCTGACCTCGAAAAATTCTAACGAAGTTGCCCAGGCATTTGAGAGAATTTACAGGCGAGGACCTGTCAAGTGGCCAAAGCTGCTGCAGGTGGATCCCGGGGGAGAGTTCATGGGTGCTGTTTCCAGAGTCATGGAGGTACATCGAACAAACATTCGCCGTGGGCATGTGAAAGTGCATCGCGACCAGGCGATTGTTTAACGTTTCAACCGCATTCTTGGTGAGCGTCTGTTCAGACACCGGTATGCTGTCGAAATGCGGCTGCCAGAGGGGGAGCGGTCTGTTTCGTGGGTAGCAAGACTCCCCAGGGTAGTGGCTGCTCTCAACAACCAAACCACCCCGCTGACAGGATTGAAACCCGCGGATGCGATTCGAGACCGATCTGTTTTCGCTCGGCCTGCAACTCCGTATTTCAGGCCTGTTGGAATGACCGAAAAAAAACTTCCCCTTAACGTGGAAGTACGCTATTTGTTTCAACCAGGTGAGTTGGAAGGTGGTACGAGAAGAGCCACAGACCCTGTTTGGTCTTTGCAAACTTTCGTGGCGGCAAGGGCCATGACCAAACCAAATCAGCCGGTGATGTATTGGCTTTCCGATGGGCCAAAACGCAGTTTTGTTCGAGAAGAGTTGATGATTGTTCCACCGAATACCGAGCTTCCTCCTGCCAAGCCAGGCTATTCGATGGGTTCTGTGTGAATCCCATCCGGCAGTACCCACCGCTTGTCGTAGTAGGCGCTCAATCCCAGCTTGTGTTGCTCATACGTCATCATCCGCCCATTCCTCATTCGGAACCCTCTGTTCTCTGCTTCGTCATTCGCCCCGTGCAACGCAGCTTTGAACCTTGCCCATGCCAGTCGGTTGTGCGCTTTGGTCATTCCTTTCGTGCTCAGTTTGTCTGCTGTGGTGTCCAAGGCGAAACGGGGACCGGGTGGAGAGGGAAAGGCCCGTCGTTTCTCCTCTTCACGAACAAACCACACCTTGCTCGCGGGGAGCAGGACCATGCGCTTGCCCGCACATTCTCGCCGAACCAACTCTTCACCCCAAGGTACGGGCTCTTGTTTTGCCAGCTTTTTCTCTGTAAAGTCGTGTTTCTGCTCTGCAACGGAAACGAAATAACACTTGGACGACAGGGCAGTCATTTTCTCTCCAACACACTCCAACTTGAATAACCCTGGTGTTCGTTTCGTTTCACTGCTCAGCGATAACCAAAGGTGCTTCTCTCGTTCGAATCGCTCTCGCATTCTTGGTTTGACCATGTCTTCGATGTTGTGGGAGCTGGTCGCCATGTACAAACTGTCGGTGTCCATCTGGATCAGTTCGAAGTCCCGCCGGTCCACAAACGTGAGCAGGAAATCGTAATAGAACTCCAACACCCGCAGCTTGGCCAGTTGATACACTGCAATTCCAATCTGAAATGGGCGGTTGATCTTTATTTTTGTTTTTTGGGTTTCAATTTCGAATGCATCACCAACAATGTCAAGGTTCTCGAAGAATGGGCTTCTCATCACTCTGTCAACTTTTTCCTTTCTCTTGTATATTTCACATTGGTTTGGTTCTCTTTGTTTTCAATCATCTTGCCATAAGCGCTGTTGCCGAGCAGTTTGAACACATCTGCCAACAGAGCCTTGTCCTTGTCCTTGTTTCCTTCCTTTCTTGCTCCTGTAACCTGGTCAACAAACCACACGAATGGTCTTCGGGGAGAGTATTCGATGGTACGATAGACAGCTGTTATGAGAGCCTTGTGTTGCAGATACCAAACCAGCAGCGGGGCGTACAGCAACATTTTCTCTACTTTCAAAGCGCCCACCAGTCTCCTTCCATCATTCCCCTTGTTGCGTTTGGTTCTTTTCATGTAATTTTTCATGTGCTCTGGCACTGCCTCCTCGGGGATTTCCTTGTCTACAAAGAATAGAGGCATTTCCTGGAACATTGGCCATAACCGCTTTGGGATTTCAATGTCAACCTCAGCAAAGCCGAACCATGTCTTTGTCAAAACCCTTTTTGTGAAGGCAGCCGTGTGGTGTGGATCTGCCGGTCTTTGGAAACGCCGCACTTCTCCTTTTCCACAGGGCCTTTCTTTTGCCATTGTGGAAAGATACAAGGCGTTGGCGTCGTACCCCAAGATTGCCTCGCATCTCTTTGGGTTTTGGATTTGGTGGTCGCAGAGGAAAGTTTCTCCCGCGGCGTGATAGCGGGTGAACACGATACTTGGCCCACCGACAACTGCGCCTTTCAACATTGT
>JAEMWC010000493.1:60000-80000 GCA_016490735.1 Pachyseris speciosa
GCCCCTTGTCCTCGAACAGCAAACTGTCAGCAGATTGAAGCTAGTGTTCGAACAAAGTTTGTTGCATTCACAGTGCCAATAAGCGGTTCTTTTGAAATTGGCAAGGATAGGTAAGGTAAACTTCATTTTGCCAGGGTGGCCCATTTATTGATGATGAGCTCCGGAACCAGCAAATGACCCAAAACATAGTAATTTAGGGCAATTTTGATACACTCCAAGGTAAATTCTGCAAATGATTCGGCCCACCAGAGGGTGAGCTCAAATAAGCCGAGTATAGCCACGAAATATGGGCCCAGATATATGAGTTAATGGCCAAGCGTGAGGTCAAGATGGCGGGATATTGGCCAAGTTCTTTTTCTTGCGTGTTTATGGATCGAGACGAAGTCGAGGTCCATAAATATACATGCAAAAACGAACAAGCCCAAAATCCCACCATTTTGACTGAACGAGCTTGGTCAATAAATTGTTTATTATATGACTCAAAGAACGCTATTAAAAGACAGTAAAACGCGGGACGAAAAGGCTATCCCGAGTGGTGAAGATGGCTCCGTCTTGACCTCGCGGGTAGGCAATCACAGCAGGAGAATTGATTCATCTTGACGGCCGAAGGAGCCAGTCATATAATAAACATGCATAACAATACCCAGTCCTCCATCAAAAACGTTGGAGAAATAAGAGTTTTAATAACCCCCAACCCCCCAACTCACTTTTAGCAAAAAGCCTATGATCGCCACACATTTTCTAGGGTACCAAACCACCTTAAGAAGTGGTAACTGGCACTTTTTGTGTCGATTTTCTAACCGTCTTTAATATATTGCTGATTTCCGGGAGAGAAGCTCCCGGTTGCTTCCATAATTTGCCCCTTTTGAAAATCGAAAAATAAATTATCATTCACTGATATAACGACGTGCCAGGGCCAAAGCACTAGTAAAATGGGTTAGTTATAACCAGGGTTAGTGACTAAAAAATTCGTTATATCGGCGTTTGGTTTAATGATTGTTGTCTTAAAAATTGACCGAAGAAGACAAAGCTGGGTAGATGTCATGTGAGTGCTTTATGAGAGCATAAAAAAGTTGCGGACAGAAAAATTTGATCTTGATCTGTTTTGTCAAGGACAATCTTATAGGCCCATTATCACCCTTGATGCATCGCGCGCCGCGACCGTTAATTCTGGAATTTCGCGTAACGCGAAATTACTCAGACTTCGAAGCCCTTGTTGCATCGCTCTTGTTTTATCGCATCGTGAACAAATCTCCAAATTTATGGCCGTAAATATGTTCTCTGTTTATTCTTCTTCATTTTCCTTGTATTATTTTTGGAACAATTTGTATTTATGTAAATTTTGGCTCGTGTAAAGTCAAAGAGTCAGTGTGGCAGTAGTCGGTTAAGGTAACTTCAAAGCATTGTTTTATATCGGTGAGGTTTAAGGAGGATTTACAGAGACTCCTTGTTCAAGTTTGGTGCTTTTTACTTCGGGGCTTTCAAGAATTCGCTGGGCTTGTTGGAGCCGACTTACTGCGATTTGAAAACTGATTTGATGGCGAGTATTAAAAATTTTACTTGGCTGGACAACTGTTTTCCGCATGTTTGATGTTTTACCTCAAGGTAAGTTTGTGTGATGGGTTCTGGCGGTTTTGGTCAACTTTTTAGTGTTTTTAATTCGATTTGTCGCTGTCTCTTTATCGACTGCCATTTTTATGCCCCATCGGGCATTCTAGCTTTACGTTCAGTTTGCAGCTTGCCTAAACTGCGTGAAAATTAATTTCTCTTTCTCGCCGAGATGTCCGTGATCGATGAGGACTACACCGCTTTGTTTCCTCCCCTGCTTTAATTCGGAGCTCAAAGTTTTCCTCCTGTTGTGAAACTGCATGATCGACTGTATTTTCAACACAATATAAAAGCTACTGACGCCACTGACGTTGGGAGCTGCTCCCAACGTCAGTGGCTTCATAGCTCAGTTGGTTAGAGCATCGCACCGATAATCGCGAGGTCACGGGTTCAAACCCTGTTTCGCAATTGAATAAATTGCGTTCACAACTGCGAGGATCATTCTTCATTTGATTTCATTTCCGCAGTTCATATATGATTCATTTCATATATCATTCACACTCATTTCTTTCACGGGAACATATGAACCCACAATTGACCTGCTCCCAACGTCAGTGGCTTCATAGCTCAGTTGGTTAGAGCATCGCACCGGTAATCGCGAGGTCACGGGTTCAAACCCCGTTGAAGTCCTGAATTTTTTTCAGGCTTCTTTTCGCAATTGCATAAATTGCGTTCATAACTGCGAGGATCATTCTTCATTTGACAATATAAAGCGTAAGGACAGGATAATTGAATGAGAACGTACGAGCATTTTTCTTACTGCAAATTAGAAACCATTACCCGACAACAGGAGCTGCCGACAATAAATGTTTTCTTTTGGATATTTTGTCACCATCCTCGCCACATAATCAGTGGATCGTTCAGTACTTTGCTGTTTTGATTTTAAATTTGCGAACGGATTTTTCACGGTTTTAATGAAATATGCAAGTTGAATTTGTAGCCATTTGCTTTGCAAAACCGGGCACAAGCGACAACTCGGCGCGAAAAATAATTGAACAATCAGAGGCATCATTTAACAATGGCGCGATTTCAAAACAAAAATAAACGACCGCGTTGGATCAAGGATGATAATGGGCCTTTAAATTTCGGTTTCTTGATCATTGCTTTCATTATAAATAACCTTTTTGCTACTACGGGTTTCATTAAAACGCGTAGATTCTTTTTCGTAGATTTTACTCTAACTTCAAGAATATTGTTTTCTATAACGGGGACTTCGTTATATCGGACATGAGTAAATGACGAACGCGACCGGTTTTGTAGAAGAAAAAGAAATTCAATTTTTTTATCCTGTCTAGCGATCACATTCAAAATAGTTTGACTCAGGCGAAATTTAATGGCGACTAAAGAACTATACCAAGAAGAAGGGACATACACGGTATTCCGTCACACTGGCAAGTGGATACCGTACAAGCAAGTGGATCTTTCGCTAAAAGGAGAGTGTTTCTTTGGTCCAACCCTATTTTTTGCCTGACGACGTTCCTTGTAGGCGTTTAAACAACCCCCCTTGAAATCCAAGAAAATGTGCGACGAATACAGCTGTAAAAAATGGTGTCGGTGGGTATTTTACGTTTTTTTTACGGTATTTTACGGTGGGTATTTTCCCTTTTTCAGGGAAAGGTCAGTGAAGCAGTAATAATAGTGTTTTAATGACTTTGTGGTCAATGTTAAATATCAGATCAACTCTCGTTACACTAGCATTTCTAGTACACAAACTATTGCCTTTTATTGCAACTTCCGATTTTCACCATTCGTCGCTTCTAACGGACTTATTCACGACGGATATTTTGGATCTCGCTTACAGCAAACAGCAAACGATAGGGTCTCGTTTACGTTTTCGCAAAAGAATTATTGCTTACATGGTTTGTAGTTAACAAGAAACTGTTCATTTAAACAAAAAGAAAGCAAACGGGAAATAACAAAGGCGAGACGAATCGTAACCACGTGCTTATTGTTGCTGTTGGCCGGAAGCGAGATTCTAAATCTCTCAATTGACCAAAAGTCAAATGACAGTCACAGTGACTTAGCTATAATGAATCAAGGAATCTGTCTATAGTGATATAGACGTCACAAATGCCTTTGTTGGTTGTCAACTTACTATATTGAAACACTAGTTCGACTAAAACAAGAGTTTTGAACCTTTGTAGCTAACCGTTACACATAGTTGCATTGTAACTAAATAGTCAGTAGAAACTAGACTAGAAAATTTGCTGAACGCGCTGTTCGGGCACTATGAAACACAACCGTCTTGATTCAAGTACAATCGGCTGAGCCTTAAATCATTATCCTTTTAACTGCTTTGTACTCCGTGTACTGTCACCTTTGCAGAATAACTGAGTTCTTTTTTAGAAGGGATTCAACGCAGGTATTCTGTGTTCTCAATTTCTTGTATGGCTTTTAAACGGCATGATCGTAAAACCTAACACAATTTAATCTGTTAGGCATTGGAGTTGATATCGGTTAACCGTCAGTACTAACTGGAATGAATATGTGAATGATCATCGCAATTATGACCAGTACTTGGGCAGTAGTGAAAATGAAGCCGAAAAAAAATTCAAATTCGGGGTTGTACGGGAATCGAACCCACGACCTCTGTGATACCGGTGTAGTGCTCTACAACTGAGTTAACAAGCCATCTTCAGGGAGTTGGTCACTTTGTTGGTTCGTAATATACCCGTGAGTGATGAATATGTGAGAATGAATACATGACAATCATATATTTGAACTCCGGATTAAAGAATGGATATTACGAGCCAACAAAATGACCAGATCCCAGTTGGCTTGTTAGCCCAGTTGGTAGAGCGCTGCACCGGTGTCGTAGAGGTCGTGGGTTCGATTCCCGTACAAGCCTGAATTTTTTTTTTCAGGCTTAATTGTCACTACTACTTAAGTACTGGTCATAACGGCTATGATCATTGACATATTCATTCTTCAATCCGCAGTTCATATATATGATTTTCACATCATTCATTCTCAAATACTATCTGGCCTTATTGAGCGCTTTGAACGGAATTATTGCCCCTGTGAACACAAGAGTGATATAATTGTCCAGTACTGAAGAAAGATTGAGGTGAACTTTGAGGACAAAAAACACGTTTTCATCGCAATCCAGAAAAAGATATTTTACCCCACGAAAATTTGAATATTTTGTGTTTTTGTTTTTCATTTCCGATTATAAATCAGGCCCCTGAATACTTGTAGGTTGCCTGCGCCTCTTACGAAGGTGTTCTCTTGGAATCCTGTTCCAGTCGTGGTAGAATTACTATTTCAGAGACGCAGTTTAAGACTTGATAGCCACGAAGAAATGCAGCTTTGAATTCCTCGTTTGACTTTAACAGCTTTTGTTGTTCGTCGTAGCGTTCTCTGCTATTTCCCCGAATTCGTAGGCTTCTCCATTTTTGTTCCAGAAAAGACTAGTGACTTGTCAGTCGAAAACACAACCTTATCTTCTCGTGTTTCTGGTGTATTATGCTTTAAAAACGCTGAGTAGCTAGGGTATTTAATGCTTTGAAAAATATGAAAATCAAGCAACAAGATCTCCAGAATACAAGCTTAATAATCAACTTAGTTGTTGAGTTTTTGCTTACTTGATCTGAGGCATGCAAAGATAATTCTAGAAAAGAAAAGTCAGACTCTGTCACAGCTCATTTTACTGCGTTTACAAATATTGCATAGAGAAAGACAAATTTTAAAACCGACTCAGCTATTTGAAGGTACAGTCCACCATCTCCACAGAGGAAACTAGGTCTGGAGGCGACAGTACATGAAGTTCACAGAAACCTCCGTGAACATTAATGTATATATACATCAGTAACAAGGTCTATTATATGCTGTATTATATAACTGATTCAATTTCATGCAGCATCAAAAAATTATATTTTATGCAATATCAACATCGTACAAATTTAATTGTACGTAGTATTGACGGAAAAATGGCAAAATATTCGCAAATACACGATGAAAGGTAATCCTGCCTAGCTTCACAAATAAACTCCACATATCGACATTTTGAAGAAACACGGAGTTTCAGAGACACTCTATTCAAATTAGAAGAATTATAGCAGTCGCTTAAACGTCACATTTTTTCCAAAGAAACATTTGCTATCTGTTTTATAGAGTTTAGATTAGATCTCTACGGAACTCCGCACTTTTGCTCCACTTCAGTATGGCGTATCCGTTTGTAAACACGCCTGTAGATTTAACCTTGAAATTGAAAACATTAAGCCCGCCGCCAATTTGGTCATTCTCGTGGTTATCTAGCTACTTATTAAAAGGAACAGTGTCTTGCATGCGGTATTATTAACCACCAGATATGGGCGTCTTCTCTTCACTCATCCTACGTACTCAGTTTCTACATAGAACTACGCCCTTCATCGAACTTCTGGGGCAGAAAATGAGCACCCTTGACCAGTTATACTTCGACTGTTTAACACACAAGACACCGCTCCATTGTAACAAATGTAAAACATATTTACCAACTTACTTTAAAATTGAGTATAATGAAATGAAATTCTAAATTAAGATTTTGTGCAGCCTTGATGAAGCTGCATATTGACAGAACAACACAAATCTGGTTCCCAGAGTCTTGGCTACCTGTGGATAGCGGTCGAGTAAGGAAGAACCTGGAGCAGTTTTAATATCCGATTTCCTGTTGAAGTGCACGCTTAGTTAAGCACGCTTTTGGCGTACGTTCTGCCATGCGATCATTTGTATTGTCAAAATAGGAAACAGACCAACAAAAAAGCAATCAAATAAAGTGAATCTCTCCAGAGTTTCTTTTTTTCTTTCAAGCAGTAAGGAAAAAAGGTTAGAGGTAGGAGAATACCGCGGAAAGAGAATAGAATAACTCGTTGGGGTTTGGGCCGACCATGGAGGAGTGAAGACGTGTTTTTCGCCCGCTCCGCTTCGTTTGTATGTCGAAATATATTTATCTTTTTTAGCGTCTCCTTTGTTGCATGGCTGAACTGTCCAGCAATTCGAAATAGCAGTGGCTCGGAAACTGTTTCTCCGGACGGTAAGAGAATCTGCGAAGCAAGCAATACAGAAATCGAATCAAGCGCTGAAGGAAACGGCAAGAACTCCACTTTGACCATGACGGAAATTATTGCTCAGCAACTTCACAAATTCTAGAAAGGCTTACAAGCGTGGAAGGCAAATTCGATGGGGTATTCGAGAAAGTGCAACGCTTAGAAACAGCTTTGAACGGCGTCCAAGCAGATATAATTTCGTTACAAAGCAAGACAACTCTATTGAATAAAGCGACTGATGACATGGACGAAGGACTCAATAACTTAAACACTGAAATACAAGCGTGACGAGAAAAGATTGGTGAGAACGAGAAAGACATCAAGCTGTCAAATGATCGCTGTCTTTATCAAGAAGTATACAACAGAAGGGAGAATTTGCGGTTCCTGGGCATCCCCGAATCGACCGGTACTGAAGAAGACACCAGTAAAGTTATTTATCAGTTTCTAGAGAGGGAGCTAGAACTCGATGGCGCAAGGGACATAGAGTTTCAGCCCGTGCATCGAATTGGTAAGAAGAAAACTGGTGTAAACAGACGATTATGCGCGATTTTTAAGATTTCCCGACAGGGAACGTATATTCAGGAGAGCACTGGAAGTCAAAGATGATATTGAGGTGAGAGTATTCTCAGATTTGCCAAGAGAAATTCAGGAAAGACGCAAGAAGTAATGGCCAAAATTAAAAAAGGCAAGAGAAGAAGGAAAATTTGCGTCATTTGACAAGAAGGAACCCGACAAGCTATATATTGATGGAAACTTTATTCCTATCTAATGTAATGTAATGCCGTGCTTAAAATCTATTTTAGAGTTAAAAATTATAGACGCTGTAGGAATGTTTTTCTTTTTCACTTTATATTTCGTATTCAAATTTAGGAGTAGGTAAAGTTCCAACTCCCATGGGCTGCACGTCGGATAAAGTTATCCGCAGTCTTTATAATTTCCTATTGTGTTTTACTGTTAAGTGCATTGTATGTTTGTACTACAAGGGACCTTTTTGCAAATTCAAGTCATTTCATCTATTCTTATTTACGCGCAGTTTTTTTTTCTTCAGTGCATATAATATCTTGCATGGCTAGTAAAATAATAAACTATTTTCTCATTCGAAAAGGAATATGCTGATTTCAAATTGCTGTCGCTAAATGTTCCAGGGATTCGTTCTGCAAAGAAAAGAAAAGCCCTCTTCATGTGGTAAAACGAGCGGAAATATGATATTGTATTTCTTCAAGAAACATATTCCACCGTGGAAGTTGAAGAAATATGGAGGACACAATGGCAAGGTAAGCTTTTTTTTTTTCACACGGTACTAATCATAGCTGAGGAGTAATGGTTCTAATAAGAAGCGACTTAGATTTTAACTTAAAATCTGTCCAAGGTCGCTATGTCGTAATGGAAGCTGATGTGCAAGGCTCAAATTTTTTGTTTGTAAATACTTATGCGCCTAATAAGGTGCAAGAACAATGTCACTTTTTTTGACAATCTAAATAAGATTATGAATGATATATGAAATGAATCATATATGAACTGCGGAGCAGCATATATGAACTTGGGAGCAGGTCAATTCCCAACGTCAGTGGCTTCATAGCTCAGTTGGTTAGAGCATCGCACCGGTAATCCCGAGGTCACGGGTTCAAACCCCGTTGAAGTCCTGAATTTTTTTTTTCTTCAGGCTTCTTTTCGCAATTGCATTAATTGCGTTCACAACTGCGAGGATCATTCTTCATTTGACTAAATAAGATTATTGAAACTTTGGTCGTCGACAAAGAACAAAAGATAGTTATAGACCTTTTTCATAATGGCGGACGATTTTAATTATTCTTTTGTATATGTGTTAAACAGCCCTACTAACCTCACTTTAATGAAAAAATTCTATTGAATTTTGCTCATGCTGACAAGGCTAGTAGGGCTTATTATCATAAGAATAAAAGAATAATTTGTCGGGCGCCATTATGAAAAGGGTCTATAGGAGGAGACTTAAACGTAGCGCTTGATTCCGACCTCGACTGCTCTGGTGGCAACCTTTTTAAAAAAGATTCAGTTAAAAATATCCAAGTTTATGTCTAGACTATGATTTGGTAGTTACATGGAGAATTAGGAATCCTGATACTAAACGTTTCACTTGGAGGCCAAAAAATTCATTAATTCAGAGAAGACTAGATTATTGGCTAATAAGTGATGTCTGTCAAGAGGATATCGAAAAGACTGACATTATCTCG
Source organism: Pachyseris speciosa (assembly GCA_016490735.1). Classification (NCBI taxonomy): domain Eukaryota; kingdom Metazoa; phylum Cnidaria; class Anthozoa; order Scleractinia; family Pachyseridae; genus Pachyseris; species Pachyseris speciosa. Next base: position 68,843 of record JAEMWC010000493.1, read on the forward strand.
TCGATCAATTCCGACCATTCGACAATTATTCTCCATTTTAATAACATAGACAGGCAGAAGCATTGTCCTTCGTTCTGGAAATTCAACGCCAGCTTAGCAGAAGATGCCCATTTTGTTACACCGTTAAATGAAAGCATGCCAACCTGGTTAGACGAGTTTAAGGAAGTTATCGATAAAAGAATATTATGGGATTTAATTAAATACAGAATACGCCAGTTCTCGATTAAGTATGGCAAAGAGAGGGCTCGCAAAAGAAGGGAAAATATTACTGACATTGAGGCCTTTATGAAGACTTGTGAGGAAAACTGTGAGAGATGTCCCTCCCCAGAAAACCTTGAACGATTATAAATCTTAAAATTAGAGTATAACAATATCTATGAAAATTTAGCTCAAGGCGCAATTGTTCGATCTAAAGCAACTTGGTATGAAAAGGGAGAAAAGAGTAATAAGTATTTCTTAAATTTAGAGTCCCACAAAAAAAGCTAAAAGTTCTGTGCGCAAGGTGTTCAATGAGGACGGTATTTTAACTACTGATCCTAAAAAAATATTGCAAGAGATTGAAAAGTTTTACTCAGACCTTTATAAGACTGACTCTCTAACACCCTCTGAGAATGTGCTAAACTTTTATCTAGAAAATCCAGAAATACCAAGACTCACTGAAGTCGACGCTAAAGCTTGCGAAGGCAAATTAACGGCTGAAGAAAGCCTTAAGAGTCTTCAATTATTTGAAAATAACAAGTCGCCAGGAGACAATGGCTTAACGGCAGAATTTTATAAGGTTTTTTGGAATATTGTAGGTAATTTCATGGTGGAGAGTCTAAATTACTCTTATGATCATGGAGAATTGTCGAACTCGCAGAAGCGAGCTATCATCACAGTCATTGAAAAAAAAAAGATAAAGATAGGAGGGATATAGCTAACCGGAGACCAATATCGCTTATTAATGTTGATGTAAAAATTGGCTCAAAAGCCATTGCTAAAAGACTCGAAGCTGTTCTGCCCAGCATTATCCATCATAATCAATGTGCATATGTCAAAGATAGAACTGTTTGTGACGCTGTAAGATCTATCGAGGATATTTTGGATTACACGAAAAAATATCAAGTAGAAGGAAGACTGATCTCTATTGATTTCAAGAAAGCCTTTGACTCTGTAAGTCTTAAGATAAATCATGAGAAGTCCGAAATTATGTTACTTGGAGATTGCGCTCACTCACCACTCAATCACAACCTTTTTAAAAGCATAAAAATAAAAACACGTGTTAAAATTCTAGGGATTTATTTCTCATATGACTATCGCATCAAACAAAAGTTGAACTTTGACGAATCGATTAATTCTATTAAGGATAAGTTAAGGATATGGAGGTGAAGAGACCTCACTCTTATCGGCAGAATTCAAATTGTTAAGACATTCATCATTCCAATATTCTTATATCGTGCAAGCATGATCTCCTTAGATAAACATTTTGTGAACGAGGCCAATAAAATTATCTTTGATTTCATTTGGAAGGGAAAAGACAAAATCAAGCGTCTAGCGCTTATTAGCGATATCGAATATGGCGGACTTAAAGCTCCACACCTAGACTCCATTATTAAAACTCAGAGAATACTTTGGTGCAAACGACTCGCAAGTGAGCAACCCAGCAACTGTAAAACTATACTTCTGTACTATTTAAAACCCGTTGGCGGTAACCTGTGACTTTGATGTAAAAACCTTGCCCATCAAGCTTCCAACGTTTTATGAAGAATGCCTCAAATACTTCGCAGCGTGTTCTGTAGCAAACAAAGGTAGCGCACAAAACCCCACAGACAGGGATCTTTCTAAAATAATTTTATGGAATAATAAAGCTATTTGTATTGATGGTAAGTCTGTATATAACAATAGTTTAGCAAATATAGGTATTCTTAGAATAGGGGACCTGATTTCTGAAGACAATAAGCTTATCACGACATACAAGCTATGAGAATTGAATATCTCTCCGTTGGACGCATTCAAACTTACATGTGTAATTGAAGCTCTTCCGATTGAATGGCGTAATTTCTTAAGAACGTGTAATCCTTCTGTTATTGAGCCCTTTAACTTCCAAAATCAGAGTCAGTTATACTAAAATGGTCAAAATGTCTTACTTAGCAAAGCTGTATCGAGGATCATTTATAAGGAAATTCGAAATAGAAACATTACTCCACCAACAGCTCAACTCAAATACAATGCTCAATTTGTATCTGATGAATTAGATTGGAAAAAAATCTATAGTCTGCCACATCGTGTTGCCTTGGACACAAAATCGCGCGAATTTCAATATAAACTTCTCCACAGATGTCTCGCCACGAGTGTCCTCCTTAGCAAAATTGGTAAAATTTCATCCCCAGCTTGCTCTTTTTGCGGAGAAGCAGACGAATCTCTCGAGCATATCTTTGTAACGTGCCCTTACACCAAGGCAGAAGTTATAAAATGGATGGCCAACCAGGACATTGAAATTGGAACTCTTTCTAACAAGGACATAATGTCTGGTATAATGGAGTGTAAAGAAGATTTGTTTGTGAACCATATTTTGTTGATTGCGAAAAAATATATTTATTCTTGCAGATGTAATAAGACCAAACCATTCATTACAATATTAAACGCTAAGATTAAGATGATTTACCAACTTGAAATGATGGTTGCCAAATCTATTGATAAACTGCCCACCCACCTTAGAAAATGGGGCAATTATGTTGAAAAGTAATGTAATTACAATTTCGAACTGTCCTTTTTGTTGTTATAATATAAATAAGAATATGTGAAATATCTGTAAAAAGGTCCCCCGTGCATCATGTGTGTATGTATCCGTAAGTATTTATAGTGAGTATGTGTAAGAAATTTTGAACATGAAATAAAAAATTGAAAATAAAAATAAAATAAAATAAAAACTCGTTGAATGAGGTGCGATGTAAGAACACAGTCACTCCGCAACACCCGCAAGTTCTTTTTAGCGGAGCACCATACCTATAGAAACCCATCAACTGCTTTTATCATGGTAATCATGGCTAGCGGTATTGCTCGTGGGCGCGTACGCACGACGACGACGACGTTGCCCAATAATTAATAATATCCTAATAATCATCATAATAATCCAACATGGCGGCCATACTCCACCTGGCCCAGCTGACCAGCGAGTTTACAGCATACGTCTTTTGATACTGGATATCTATCTTATAGCCAATTGACAGATTGACACCTGTCAAAACAAGGTATCCGCTGACCAGTGTCACGTGACTAATTCGCGGGCTCAAGTGAAGACCTGATCGAGGTCAGCTGTTCTGTTTTGTTGAAGTTGACCGCTGACCAGGTACTTGCTTTCGATTTGATCGCAGGCTCAAGTCAGGTGTGGGCCAGCCAAACCAAAACGAGACTAAATTTTCGCGCGCTTTCTGCGGCTCGTAATTTCACATTCAGTTGGTTTCTTCATTTTGATCAAAACAACTTCATCTTCTTCGATCGGAGTTTGTCTTTCGTGTGAAAGGCATAAAAATCAAGAACTTCTCAAAAGATACTCCGGAAGGTGAATTTTCAAATGATAAAGGGAAGAGCGAAAGTTTTTTCTCAGGCAGCATCAAAGCATCAAACTTGGATCGATTGTGTGGTTGAAAGCAAATTTTAAATTCAACGCTTCAAGGGCTTTCACTTTGCCGCGGCATCTTGCATCTCACCAAGAAGGATCACGTACAGTTCACCGGCATTAATGGGAGGAACGAGTAGCTCAAACTCTGTGGAAGAAGCTCTTTTTTGGACAAATCGTTTGCTATTTTTAAGATGCTTGTTTTTTCTTTACTGAAGCTTACGTATTTTCAAGTGGTAGAAACCTCTACAACACAGGACACTGAGGTAGATTAAATAAATTGAAGCTTAACATTTGGTTTAATCGTTGTTACTTTTGTTCAGGAATGAAACTTGTATTTTTCTCTCGACTGGATATAAATAACAACCATCTGTACTCGTTTTGGACGCAACGAAGTAGTTGAATTGTTTGTTTGTTTTGGTGCGTTGACTCAGTGTTTTGTTTGCAAGCGAACTAGTATTTTTACTCTGTTTGGCTGACTGTTTTTCGACCTCGGTGCCTCAACAGCGTTAAGCAACTTTTGCCCTTATCTTATTAACAAGTAATCGCAATGAGTCCCCGTAAAATGAAGGATTAAAGCCCCGGCAACATCACCAGTTGTCAAACATAACGTTGGGTGGCTAAACGCACAAACAATGTTTGACCAAACACTAGACAGCGTGAGTCCACAGAACGATTTTTTGCGTATTATCGCTGAAATTTCGGCTTTATATGGTTCATTTGGTTGCTTTTTAAAGGCTGTGCACGTTTTGTTAGTTGGGCTGGCTAAATTAAAAGATCAAACATTTGTTCGTAACGCGAAATATTGGATGAAAATGTTTGATCTTGATCAAACATGGAACGCCATTTAAGAATAAATGCCATGTTGAAAGAGGTGGGTGGCTAAACGGTCAAAAACTTTCATGTATTGTTTTCTTGTAACGTTTAATGTTTTAATCAAAATTGCCCTTTGCCATTATTTTGGCATTTCGATGTTGCAAACTATCTAAACTAGTAAGAATCCGTGCTAGTAGTAACACCAGAAAGTTTAGTACAAAACTAAGTAGAGAATAAGGATTTAGATAGGGGGTGGTTGGTAAAGGCCTTAACGAGCTTCATGTAGTTTCAAACGTACAAACGGAAAGTAAGGGCTAGTAAGTGTATCAAATTATTAAGTTAGTGCAAAATATTTTGGGCTCAACAAGGACAACACTCTATGGCCAGTTGCCCAAGGGTGTTGCAGTGTGGTGAGAGTGTATGTCACGTGACTTGTGGAGGCCCAAAAATCATCCCCAATCCAAACCTAACCCTAAACTAAGGAACTGACCTAGAGGGCGAAGCAACTGATGTTATATATGAAACACCATTCAAACCATGTATTTCAGTCAAGGATGCCATTTGTGTTCCCTGAAGGTGTCAAATACTTGGTCACGTGACATCCTTTTTTTTTTGCTTTGATGTCTTGAGGTTTTTGAACCGCGCTCAATTCCTGTTGACTGCTCCAAACATAAAACTAGTATTGGCGCAAGGAAAGCCATGCGAAGTTGCTCAATACCAGTAAAAAAAAATAACAATCGTGGAGCTCCGGTTTTAGGCTTAGCTAAATCTATATATTATGTTATATAACACAAACGAGTGCGAGTGAAAACACGAAGTACGAGGTTGTGATTTAGCTTCTCAAACACGCATCACAATTCCATGCAATATATAGCAAATATATTGTCTGTATGATAAGAACAAATTGTTTTAACAAGCAACAGCGCATACACTCTTTCGCATTTTCGTCAACTCTTTGCCTGTATACATTTTGTGAGAGTTGTTTGTTTCGCCTCAGCAGTCATTCATTGTAGCTGACACGGTGATGGCGGAGATGAAGGCCGGAGCGAGTCATTTTTATCCGCCTAAAACGTTATCTCTGGAGCAGGTTTAACTGATGAAACCGTTCCATCTTCTACAAAATACCAAAAACTGGGCTTTGAACATTTTTAGACAATAGCAGTTGGAAAGAGAGAAGAAAGCACCGATTTTAGATCATATCCTGACAGTCTTTACAGAGGTCATGCCTTGTCAGGACAAGGTGAATCCTGTAAGTTGTGCAATGTTGTAAATGGTATGTAAATCGTTTTGCAAATGAAAAACTGAAGTAGCACTCTATAGCTAGTATAGCTAATGGTTATTAGAAGTACTGTTCTCGTGTTTAATTTGCTTTGTTTTTATGCGCTAATCTTGATCTCCAATCGCAACACAGATGAAAACCGCGGGTGGTTTGGATATCTGATGCAAAACACGCGTGATTTTCATCTGGGTTTCATTGGGTATAAAGCACGTGACGAAGTTAGCCGGTCTTTATTGGCAATCGAACTAATAAATTATTTATGACTTTTCTTGCATTTCTTGATTTCTAAAAACGTGATTACAGGACCTTCTGCGTCGGTCTATTTCGTAGCCATGCACCTAAGTAATTTGAATTTTCCGCAAACAAATGTCCGATTTTCTAGATTTCTTCTTTGACTGGACAACAAATCCTGTAGTGTTATTTGACACGAGCAGGACAATTTATTGCCAACTTAGAACATGTAGGGTCAGGCCCTTTTATGTCGAGAAAATATTTTTTCCTGGAAAGGACTTTTTTCCTTTCCAAATCTAAAATAGAGTATAAAACACAGCTAAGCTATGCTGATTGTCTAATAAAGTAAACTGATAATATGATTAAACAAAAGTGTTCTTGAATACCCAACACTTTCATTTCCGGAGGTAAATCTTCTGACTGTCTTTGTGTTTGGTTGTAGCATCTTAGCCTGTCAATGAAATGAGGATCAAAGCTAATTAGAAGTGTTTACTGATAACGCTATTCCACTAAAAGTGCTACTATGATCACAATTTTCTCTTCGGTTTTGGAAAGACTTGTTTGTGAGTTTTGGGCAGAGACTCTGCTTCCCTGATCCATGTAGGCTTCGTGTTCTGCTTCTTTTCTTCCGCCGTGGCTAACGGCTCCAAATTTTCATCCTTTGGTACTCACCCTGAAAATTCCTCTGTCTTGTTATTAAGACTTCATTCTATACTTTACCACGAATACGTGAAAACGCTCAGGAGATTCACTGCCTTTACTATGAGAAGCAAACTGATCACGATGCTCGATGCGGATATGACGTCACGACTCAACTCGTGCGCGTGTCCGCTTTGGTAGCACAATCGAGGCCTATTTCCCTTTTAAATTTGCTACCTTCTAACGCATTGTAATAATTTATACCTATAGCATAAACTCACGCGAGAAAAAAGAACGTAGTTTTCGTCTTAGTGGGTTATAAAGAAACTCAAATACATCACCTACAACATACCTTGAGCACTGAACAGAGATTTCCTGTTCACTTGAAAGACAATTATTCATTTGTTAAAAGAAAACATTTTCAACAACAGGCTACGATATAAAAAAGATCAACTTCTCATTTGAAACCACCGTACTTTAACTACAAACTAATAAAGATGGTATTTTACTCTTTCTTTCTCATTTTACTTCTGATGCCTTAAAACTAAAGTTAATCTTAGGCTTGAGATTTTCACCATGAGTATGGCACAAGTAAACTTAGACATTATTTACGCTCTTTTTCTGACATAATTAGCTAATATTATATCTATATACTTACATTCTGGGTATTCTTTTTCTCCAAAGTCAAACTTCACATCGTCACCAATTAGCAAGAAAGGAGCCCAGTGCTTCATGTCGCGAAACCTCTCTGAATCTTGAAGAGATTTCATAGCATGGTGAACGGCAACACTTGTGCTTTTTTGTTCACTTAGGTTTTGATAGAAACTTTTCATGAACTCCATGGTAGCCTCGTCATCAATTGCCCATAGTGACACTAAAACAGAACGAGCACCAGCACACAGGAAGGCCCGAGCAATTCCGACCACCCCCTCAGACTCTAACACCTCTCCTCGACCACTGTGACAGCAACTTAAGACCACAAGGCTAGCTCGAAGACGCACTTCTTGCACGTCTGATATTGTCAGCATATAGGAGTCTTTCCCCGGGAAGGCGGTCTTCCAGCCAGGGCTTGGAGCTAAGGCAATTTCTCCAGTTTCCTTATTTCCATGGGCAGCAATGTGAACCAAACCAACTGACGTTAAACGGTTCAGCACCTCAGCTTTGGTCGCTTCAATTCCGATGAGTGGCGGGATCTTAAGAAGTTTGCCAATCATTTCTACTTCCTTCCTTGCCCACGGCAACTCTGGTAAAGACTTTCCACGTGACTTTCGAAGTTGTTTCGTACATGGATCTCCTACTAAAAGTGCCCCACGCTTACTGTGGAAGTCCACAGGTACATCTGCCAGCAGCTTTAAACTTGTCAGCGAGGGAACCGTGCGGATTCTGATAGAATCGCTCAGTGCAGACCATGGAGCCAAGCACAACGGACCATCTGGGACGACGATTAGCTCGTTACTTTGAAGCAGATCTGAAATGGGACTGATAATTAAATCATACAATTGATGTAAAGGGTTTTCGGCACACTTGGAAGACCCATTGCCTTGTTCATTGCCTTGTCTAGTGGATGGCGGATCACTACTCAAGTCGTCCAGTGTACGATTCTCGCATCTAACACCAACACCAGCTCCAATTTCTTTTAGAGCGACCTCTAACAAGATGGAAATTGGATCTTCGTCTTTAGTCTCGCCTTTGATTTTCCCGTGACGGAACGTAACTTCATTGCCACTCTCCAGAAACCAAATATTAACTGTATCTCCTTCAGTGGCAAGAAAAGCTATTGGTGTAGATGCTTCTCTTAAAACGTAAGAAATTGTCTCTTTCGGGTCAAGGTCCGCTGACAGATCAGTGCTCAGGCCGTATTGCATCTTCAAGGCATCAATAAAAGCCTGAGCTCGTCCATGTTCAGCAGCACACAAGGCTTCATAACTGTTTCCCACTTTTAAAAGCGCCATCCACAACATAGTATAGGCATCGTGATAGAGTTCACGAAAGCTTAATCTCAACACTTCCGCAGATTGAAGGCTTGCTCGTATGTTATTCAAGACTTCCACGCTAGACTGGTAACATTCTATAGCTTTATGAACTTGGCCGAAGTAGTAATAAGCAATTCCGAGATTGCCATAGGCACGCCCTTCTAATGCTCGATCACCAACTTCTTTAACAATCTGTAACGATAGCCCGTGGTACTCTATCGCCTTATGGAAGTCATTAAGTGACTTATAAGCATTGCCGAGATTTCCATAGGCGCGCCCTTCTGCTGTTCGATCACCAACGTTTTTGGCTATCTGTAAAGCTAGCCCATGGTACTCTATCGCCTTTTGGAAGTCACCGAGTGCCTGATAAGCAATGCCGAGGTTTCCATAGGCAAGCCCTTCTCCTGCTCGATTACCAACGTCTTTGGCAATTTCTAAATGTAGCCCATGGCACTCTATCGCCTTTTCGAAGTCAGCGAGGGACTCATAAGCATTGCCGAGATTTCCATAGGCACGCCCTTCTCCTGCTCGATCACCAACGTCTTTGGCAATCTGTAAATCTAGCCCATGGTACTCTATCGCCTTTTGGAAGTGACCGAGAGAATCAGAAGCATTGCCGAGATTTCCATAGGCGCGCCCTTCTGCTGCTCGATCACCAACGTCTTTGGCAATCTGTAAAGCTAACCAATGGTACTCTATCGCCTTTTGGAAGTCACTGAGTGACTGATAAGCATTGCCGAGATTTCCATAGGCACGCCCTTCCCAACAACAACAACAACATGCTTTATTTTCCCCATTTAGTGACATTACAAACGTACAATCATTGAAATAAAAAGAAAAAGAGGGGACTGGCTACCTGAAATAACCATAAAGTTAAAGAGGGCAGGCAGCCAGTTTAAAAAAACTAATCATCTAATTTAGGTCGGTACACAAGCAGATACTAACATAAATACACACATGTAACAAAACCGTGAGCAAAAATAAGGTTATGGAAAGAGAAAATACTATAAAATATATAGGAGAAGACTAGAGTTTAAAAAAAGAAAAAAATACATAAGGTAAGCAAAGGGTATGGCATTTACAACTAAGATACGGAAAACTATAGATAGTGCAAAACAGTTTTACAAATCTAATCTTACTAACGCATTCTAATATCCTTCAAGATATTGCTCTTTTAACCTTTTCTTGAACATAGACAGGGATGACAACTTTATATCACTGTCAAGGGAATTCCAAATAGATGGGCCTATGAACCGAATGTTGAATTTACCATAGTTAGTTCTTACATAAGGAAGATAGTAAGACTGTTTTGCTGCAAATCTAGTATTGTATTTATGAATATCAATTACTTTAGTGAAGAAGGAATGAAAAGTAGTAGGAAGGAGTTGATTATGGAATTTGTACATAAAAATAGCAACATACAATGTAACAAGATCATAGAACTTAATTACCTGAAGAGATTTGAACAAGGGGCCAGAATGAGTGTCGAACTGGGAAAAAGTGATAATGCGCATAGCTTTCTTTTGAAGTGTAAATACAGGTTTAAGAATTGATTCGTATGCGTTACCCCAAATAATAATACCGTAAGTCAAAAAAGGATAGATTAAGGCGTAATATAATTTAACCAAAATGCTTATGTCCACAAAGTGTCTTACTTTGTATAAAATGCCAATACTTCTTCTAATTTTTTTAGCTATAAATTCAACTTGCTTTTTCCAACTAAGGTGTGAATCAATTTGTATGCCAAGATATTTGATGCAGTACTCTCTTTTCAGTTGCTTATTGCATAAGAGAAGATTGAACATAGAGTCATTTAATTTTCTTTGCGGTGGATGGAAAAGTATAAAATTTGATTTTTCTATATTCAAAGAGAGTTTGTTGGCACAAAGCCAGGTATGAATGTTAGTTAGTTCTAAGTTTATGTTAGTTTGGAGTATCTGGAGACTTTTATGCTCATAGAATAAATTAGCATCATCTGCAAATAAATGAAAATCAAAAAGTTCTGAGGAATGGTGAAAGTCATTGATATACAATAAAAACAGCAGGGGACCAAGAACAGAACCTTGTGGAATTCCACATGTGATACTACATTTCCCTGAAGTTACATTATTTACTGTGACAACTTGTTGACGATTATCAAGATACGACTTAAACCAGTCATTTGCAATTCCTCTTATACCATAATATTCTAGCTTGTTTAACAGGATTTTATGATTAACCGTATCAAACGCTTTACTGAAATCAAGAAAAACTCCACAAGAATAGTTTCCCCTGCTCGATCACCAACTTCTTTGGCAATCTGTAAATGTAGCTCATGGTTCTCTATCGCCTTTTGGATATCACCGAGTGACTGATAAGCATTGCCGAGTTTTCCATAGGCATGCCCTTCTCCTGCTCGATTACCAACGTCTTTGGCAATCTGTAAATGCAGTCCATGGTATTCTATCGCCTTTTGGAAGTCACTGAGTGACTGATAAGCACTGCCGAGATTTCCATAGGCACGCCCTTCTCCTGCTCGATCACCAACGTCTTTGGCAATCTGTAAATCTAGTTCAAGGTACTCTACCGCCTTTTTGAAGTCGCCGAGTGACTGATAACCATTACTGAGATTTCCATAGGCAC
>JAEMWC010000493.1:85000-95000 GCA_016490735.1 Pachyseris speciosa
TAGCGGGAGGAACTTGACCAACAACCATTTCAGATTCATCAACAATAGGACGAGACTCAGCGCCAATACTGTGTGACGAGGGAGAGACTCCCCAGGCACGTCTACAATCTCTGGCCATGTGACCGGGCTGATGACAACGCCGATATAGGCCAGAAAGAGAGCAGTAACTACTTCGGTGACCAGACTTGCGACAAACGGTGCACTGGATAGGTTGGCGCGGACACCATACCCGACAGGGATAACCGGCAACTGGAACGAAATACGGAATTTCCTTAGATAAATCCATCTTAACCACGCGGTTACCATCGTTCAAATCGGGAAGGCTTCGTACTTGCGGGGAGTAACCGAGATAACTTTTCCAAACGAAGCGAAGAAGGCAGACACAGTTTTGTCCGTGACCTCGCCAGGAAGATCTCAGATGTGAACTGAGACCACGTTAGAATCAGCATACATGACGCAATGAGGTGTATCGCCGTAGGTAAGCCAACGGTTAACAGCCCCGTCACAAAGAGTATGAGTCTTTAAACGTCATCCGCACGGCTCCATTTTGTAGGAACTGCACAGCAACCAGCTTATCAACATCAATAATTTCTAACAGTTGTGGGAGAACATCAGAAGATCCCGTGGTACTACTGTAAACTTCCGGTGGAAAAAACACCACCAAGTTAATGGGCCACTTCATGGCGCCTGCGTGTAACTATGCTTGTCCAAAAGGGACAATATATCAAGATGTATTTACTTACATCAAGGTTTGCATATCTATGTCAAGATTACATTACATATATCAAGATTTGTATCCATCTAATTCAAGACTTGAATATACATATCAAGATTTACGTACACATGATCAAGATCCGCATGCGATTACACCAAGGCTAATAAATGTTTATCAAGCTCCTCGTACACGGATCGATAATGGTGAATATCATATCAAAGGTCGCATACCCACATCAAGATTCGTATTTATACATCAAGATTATGATAGGCTTGTATGAAGTACTAAGTGAAATGATTGCCTGACTTTTTAGCTCCATAACAATCGCAATAAAGCCGCAGGTGAAACGAAGTGAAATGTCTCATGTGATACCGATCTCAAGCACTTTTCCGAGGCTAGCTGGGCTTTAGCTAGCCGAAAATTGTTACCGAAGCAATGCCGGTAAAAAGAAAGAAACTCTCCTTTAATATTCATTTATTATTTTTCAATGTATATCTTCTTAACACTATCTCAAGAAAATGCTTACGCCACTGCATGTGAAACTAGAGGGGTTTACTTACTGGCTACAGGTGTAAAAACCTGGCGAGGTTTCCTTTGTTTTATGCTGTACGCTATTGTTTATGTTTTGTTTTCTTTGTTTATATCATCTGTGAGTCTCACAGATTTTTACACCGAGGTAGAGGTTCAATCTAAGACACATACAATAAGGAACAAAATACCGTAAAGGTAACATTTTTACCGAGGCAAGTGCCGCGGTTCTCCTTATACTAGCTACGGCCCCGCGAGGAATTTCTGAGAACTCTCCACAAAGCAATTGAAGGACTGAACGGTTAGCAGTTTGAACCAAATCGGGCGAACACCAACCCCCCTCTCTGTCGTCTCCGATCGGTGACTTCGAAATATAAACCCTAGGTTTGATCTCCAATTGGCATTTCAAACTGGTTACGTCGTCGAATCAAAGTCTTTGAAGAAACTCCAAGAATTTTTGCGGTATCCACCCACTTGAAGGACTCTTTTCACAGCCGTTCTACAAGATCCTTTTTGACAGTGTTCCACGGCCGGCCTGCTGCCTGACCCGTGTTTTCTACAGGACAGTAAACTGTAAAAGGTCTCTGACACTTTCATCATTTTATCTGGATAAATAGCTTGCCTGTAACGATCATAAGATCCTTGTAAGTTCATCGATGTCTGATCTGAGGAACCAAGTGATACAACCCTGCTTGAGGTCAAACCAAGAGTTTATATTTCGAAGTCACGAAGACGACATGGGCGATTTGGCTGACAGCGCTGACCGTTCAGCCCTTCAGTTGCTTCGTGCACGCAGGGTTCTCAGAAATTCCTTGAAAAAGTGCTTGAGATCGGTATCACATGAGACATTTCACTTCATTTCACCCGCGGCTTTAGTGTAGCCTGTTCCAGGCGTAGGTATGCGAATTTCGATATAATATTCGATTGTCGATCCGTGTATGAGGAACTTGATAAACATAAAGCATCGTCAATTCGCTTGAAAAAAAAAAACAAAAAAACAATATATATATATATATATATATATATATATATATATATATATATATATTAACACAAACATTGGACTGTGTGACCAGAAATTCCCCATTCTTACTAAGACCAAGAGTTTCCATTACTAACCAATTGGTGGTTTTCACGTCACGAAGATCAAAACGGCATTTTTGTTTTGTTTTTTTCTGTCATCCATGCAAGAAAACTCACTTTTAAAACCTCAATGTTAATGCCGATTGACACGGCACCTGATAAAAATAACAAAGTAGTTATGTACCATTCAGTATTTTGCCATGTCTATATTTATGAGATAGCTATTTCCTGGAAGATGCAGGATAGAGCATTTTCAATCCCTTAATATTAATGTGAGGGTTATTTACCTGGAACGAGGGGGTATGTGATATATTCACCCTGGAGAAAATGATTTATTGCTTGAAGGCCACCCCACTATAAGTGTCGTTGCAGCGAGTAAGCCGGGTATACAAGTCGTTACCGACGAAGAGGTTGCTAAACAAAACGGAGAGTAGATACCAGCTAACACACGAAAGACCAGGTGGACCGCGTGGTCGGTAACTGTTTGACGTTTCGTCTGTGTTTGTTTGTTTCTTCTTTAGAGTTAGTCTTGAGAGACTAAGTCGAGGGGAATATGTGCAGAGGAATATGTTGAGGGGAAATATATATTGCATTGTTTTGCTATTGTTATCAGTTATTGTCAGTAGTCCCGCTCTCTCCGGCCTGTTTATGGCGCCCATCGTCAAATCTTTGCCATCTTACATTAAAGACAGTCAACACGCACTTGAGATTTTTCGCGATTTCAATTTCACCGGCGAAGACAAACTAATTTTCACTATGGATATTTCATCTCTATACACTGTCATTCCAAACGGCGAAGGTCTTCAAGCACTTAAGTATTTTTTCGATCAACGCACCGTCAAGGAACCAAGCTCGGAAACGCTACTCCGCCTAGCTGAACTAGTTTTAACACTTAACTGTTTTTCTTTCGCTGACAACTATTACAAGCAAATTAATGGTGTTGCGATGGGCACAAAAATGGGACCTAGCTACGCTAATCTTTTTGTAGGTTACGTCGAGTACCAATTCCTCAATCAGTACAACGGTCCTAAACCTGAACTCTACGGTCGCTACATTGACGACTGTATCGGCGCAATTTCGTCTAGCAAGGAGGAAATCAATCAATTTATAACCGCCGTTAATTCCTTTCATCCGGCTCTAAAATATACCTGGGAAATTTCGGAAACTTCCCTCGCCTTTCTTGATATCAAAGTTTTTATCAGCGGCAACGGTTTATGTACCAGTGTGCACTACAAACCCACCGATTCTCACAGTTATTTGTTGTATTCATCTTCACATCCATCTCATGTCAAAAACGCCATTCCCTATTCTCAATTTCTTAGACACTTCGACGTCTATGTAGTGATGACTCTGATTTTCCCAACAAATCAGAGGAAATGTGCCATTTTTCGAGAAACGTGGCTATCCTGATTCTGTGGTTCAATCGGGCCATCACCGCGCTCAGCAGATTGATCAACAGTCAGCACTACAGACGTCACAAAAGGAAAAGAATGACAGAATTCCATTCACCCTCACATTTCAACCGCATAATAACCCAGTTAAAGCCATCATTCTTAATAACTTTAAGATACTGCAAAATGATCCAGAAACTGCTAGAATCTTTTCCGAACCACCGCTGATTTCATTCAAACGCGACAAAAATGTAGGTAACTTTCTAGTTAAAAGCGCTTTCAAAACAACTGAACAACCTGGCACTTTTAAATGCGCGCGCTCGCGATGCAAAACTTGTCCTTTCATTCAAAACACTGACAAAATATCGGGCCCTAAACGATCTGTTAAGATCACTGATCGTTTCACGTGTACCTCCGCAAATGTTATCTATTGCATAACCTGCACATTATGCAAAAAGTTATACATCGGCGAAACAGGAAGACGACTAGGTGACCGATTCCGAGAACATCTTCGTGATGTTGAGAAAGATGACAAAGACGCATCCAAACCTGTCGCTCGGCATTTTAATCTCCCTAACCATTGTAAACAACACATGTCGATCTCCGGCCTTTCCCTACATCAAGGTACCACGGAAAGCCGTAAAAATCTCGAGCAAAAACTGATCTTTCAAATTGGCACTCTTAATCCCCACGGTATCAACGAGCGCTTTTCATTCAATTAATTTATTCCTGTTTTTCACGTTACCATGTTACCACCAATAGCGTAGCTCCATTTTCTGTATATAAACCATACACAACCCACAATTCCTCGATTCGCTCCGACGAAGGGCTAACGCTCGAAACGTCAGCTAATCGAATCCCTGTACGGTGGTCAATTTACATTATCAACTCCGTTGATAAAGCAAATTTTCGTGTTTCACTCCCCCACCGACGCAGCACCACAGTTTCTTTAGAAACTAATCCCCTTTATTCACTTGTTACAATCAAACCCGCGAATAACTTCTCAGACAGTGAATATAGATCAGGGGTTTTGTAACAAATTCCCCTGAAAAGAACAAAGGAAACCGAGCCAACTGACAAATAATACATAAGAATATCCTGGAAGGTCAATGTCCCCAGACCCCACGAGAATTTTTCTCCTTTGGCGTCTCTCTAAGCATACTTCCTGTAAAAGGCATAATAAGGCTCTGAAATATGTATTACGAAGGTTTGGAGAAAAATTAATTTGAGGTGGAAAATTATAGGTTTTGAAGGGTCGATCGTTCTAGTTAATTTATACTCCAGCTAGCTGATACTGGAAAAATTCTGTTACATTACAATATCAGTACCGCGTAACACAGGACAATGAAACGAATAACACGTGATAACTGAAAAAAGTACGGCTCAATACAAGATAATGAAACTAAGTGCAGATCACCATATATGGAGCATGATGTGACATTAAGGCGTGAACTAATGTTAGCAAAATTAGTCTTGCTACACCGCGCAACGCTCAGGTTAAACCATCAAAGCACGATCAGTATGACCCAACATTTGTAAACTTGGATCTCTACACTGGCTTAGCATCTCCTGAAGAAATCGGTACGTTCCTCATGCAAAACAATTTACTTGAACCATCAACTGTCATAAGTTACAAGTTCGTTAAATGGGAAGTGTGTAACTGTTGGTCAATGTCTGTGAAGACCTGTTGATAATAAACAAAGCCTACTGATGCATATCGAATGTTTTATTTATTACTCGGGCGAGGAACGCCGCCCGAGTCTGAAAATGAGCTTCGTTTTTCTTCGTCGTCGTCGTCGTCGTCGTCGAGTTTCAGCCACAAAGCTCAGTTCCGGCGTTTCTGCGCAAGCGTTAACTAATAATGGTCATTTCGGAATAAGTAAACTATTTTTACCTAATTATTATGGCGCGCCGTTTGTTTCAAAATTATTTATCGACGTGATGTTATATCCTGTATATTCTATGTATTATATTTAGCCTTGGTATTATTTGTTTGTTATCTATGAGATTGGTACATTTACTATTTTGATTTCAATTTACTGCCGTGATGTAACGTTTTCTACCTTGATACCAATTTACTACCGAGACATGACTTTTTCTGCCTTGAGATCAAAGGCTAACGGCATTTTCTACCTTCAAATCAACTTCTGCCGTGATGCAACCTTTTCTACCTTGATATCATTTTACTGCCGTGATGCAGCGTTTTCTACCTTGATACATTCCACTGCCGTGATGCAAACTTTTCTACCTTGATATCATTTTACTGCCGTGATGCAACATTTTCTACCTTGATATCATTTTACTGCCGTGATGCGAGTTTTTCTACCTTGATATAACTTTACTGCCGTGATGAGCTTTTCTACCTTGAAACATTTCACTGCCATGATGCAAACTTTTCTACCTTGATATCATTTTACTGCCGTGATGCAACATTTTCTACCTTGATATCATTTTACTGCCGTGATGCAAAATTTTCTACCTTGATATCATTTTACTGCCGTGATGCAACATTTTTCTACTTTGATATCAATTTACTACCGTGATGGATTTCTACCTAGATATCAATTTGCTGCCGTGATGAGAGTTTTTCTACCTTGAAATCAACTTTCCAACATTGCAACAATAAGAATAAAATTTAAAAAAATTGCCAAAAAAGTTAAGTTTCAAAAAAATTGAAATAAAAATATTTAAAACATCTGTAAAAGGCATTTTTGAACATTGACAAACGAAAGGTTGTCTTCTCTTGGCTCTCGTGCGAAAGAATAAAGATCGTTTCATAATCACGACCTTGGAACTTAAAGCCCATATTTGTCTCATTTTTAGTTTCACGACGATTCCTCAATGGAACCAGAAGAGGCGCGTATCATTTTCCTTTGTTTAGTTACAAATATCGTAAATACTCTTTGTCTTTGGCCATCGTAGCTTAACAAGAAATAACACACAGACTGCGGTGATAAACATGAATATAGAACGCATTGTTGGAAAACAAAAATAAAACTATATCGTTTAACTTGACGTTTCGTATGTTTCGACATACATCTTCAGAAGTGACCGTTAGGAATTAAAGTAACAACTAAATTTGAAATTTAAGATAAGTGACTAATTAACAATAACCTTGACAGAAGCTAAAATAATTTGCATATAAAAGATGCAAACTCATAGAGATACAGCTTTCGCTGCTTACATTTTCATTTAAGGTAGGTTTCAATTCTCTAATTAGTAGAGTCTCCTTTATCTTGCAATGAGTATCTGACCGACCTTTCGCCAATATCTAAGTGGTCCCATTTTAAGTTGTGACCAGTTGACGTGACGTGGTCTGCGATAGCAGATGCATGACAGCTACTCGTGATCGCTTTAAAATGTTCAGTTTTTCTGTCATGCAATCTGCGTTTTGTTTTTCCAATGTAGAAATCCTGGCAGTCCCAACAACTAGCTTTATAAACAACTTTTGACATTTGGGAATGGTTAATTCTATCTTTGTAGGGAAAAAGAGACTTAATGCGATGAGCGCTTTCTGCTTGAGTTTGCCACAAAGAAAAGCCATTTCATATTTGATGGCTAATACTACGACCAAATTGACGGTGTGGCTATGGGCTCTCCTTTAGGTCCTGTTTTGGCCAATATCTTCATGTGTCATTTTGAAGAGAAATGGGTTCTTAACAACAACGTTCGTCCTTCTATTTGGTTTCGATACGTTGACGATACCTTCACCTTGTTCGACAGTAAAAGCACAGTAACTCAGTTTGTACACTACCTCAATAACTGTCACTCAAATATCAAATTCACCATTGAATTTGAAGAGAACAATACAATCCCTTTCCTGGACATTCTCATCAAACGCCACAGTCAAACTTTCTCAACATCCATCTACCGAAAGAAGACCTTTACCGGCCTGTACACAAAATGGGACTCCTCCACACCTGGGAAATACAAAGTAGACCTCATCCGCACGCTCACTTTTCGTTGTTTCCGCATCTGTTGGTCACCTTCTCTTTTGCGGTCTTGTTTAAATGAACTGAGGAAGTTGTTGTTCCAAAACGGTTATCCTGCTGGTGTTGTCAATTACAACATTAATGATGTTCTGAACAGGCAACAAAACAGACCGAAGATTCCAACCACCACAGTCCCCAAAAAGGAAATAATCTTAGTTCTACCTTATTTAGGAGTACAAAGCAAAATTATTACCAAACAACTGAAGACCTGCATTAGTAAATTTTATGGCTGCATTGATCTTAAGGTTATTTTCCAAAGCGCTCATCGCATTAAGTCTCTTTTTCCCTACAAAGATAGAATTAACCATTCCCAAATGTCAAAAGTTGTTTATAAAGCTAGTTGTTGGGACTGCCAGGATTTCTACATTGGAAAAACAAAACGCAGATTGCATGACAGAAAAACTGAACATTTTAAAGCGATCACGAGTAGCTGTCATACATCTGCTATCGCAGACCACGTCACGTCAACTGGTCACAACTTAAAATGGGACCACTTTGAGATATTGGCGAAAGGTCGGTCAGATACTCATTGCAAGATAAAGGAGACTCTACTAATTAGAGAATTGAAACCTACCTTAAATGAAAATGTAAGCAGCGAAAAGCTGTATCTCTATTAGTTTGCATCTTTTATATGCAAATTATTTTTAGCTTCTGTCAAGGTTATTGTTAATTAGTCACTTATCTTAAATTTCAAATTTAGTTGTTACTTTAATTCCTAACGGTCACTTCTGAAGATGTATGTCGAAACATACGAAGCGTTAAGTTAAACGATATAGTTTTATTTTTGTTTTCCAACAATGCGTTCTATTGTCATGTTTATCACCGCAGTCTGTGTGTTATTTCTTGTTAGTTACAAATCTTGATGAAAAGTTGTATTACTGGCTATTTACTGATTCTTGTGTACAAGTCATGTCACGTACATCATTCAAACCGTGTAAAGTATGATTTCAGATATCTTTCGAATAGCGAATTATTTGTTTGTAGTATGCAGACAAGACAACAAATTTATTTCACCATGTATCGTTTACACTTTTTTTTACAATAGGAAGAACTTAGCAGCAATAGGGAGGGTGCTGGCTCAGTCGCTGAAAGTGCCAGGAGTCAGGGAAAGAGTCGGATATTTTTCTGACCCGTAACTTATCCTTAGTTGAGTCCTCGACATCCTAGACAATGGAGTCCCTGACCTTCTTATGGATCGCACCCAACATCGTTGTGTCAAGTCCGCTTTCACACTTATCTAGAGTAAACAACATTTAATGGGATATCTTGCAACTAACGAACAATAAACGATCCGTATTATTTAGTGGTGTTCATAAGCCCCGCTTTTCTAGTGAGGTTATCAAATAGTTTCCCCCGTGAAAAATAAAGAAGAAAAAACAAAGCAGACAAACAAAGGAATCCATACCGCCACAGATGCGCTCTTTAATTATCACGATGTACATTATCAATGTGCATTCTCTATATCTTTGCCTTGCTCAAGGGCCCCCAAGCGCTAAATTGATGACATGAAGCAGACCCCGACTATAAGATAGTGATTTGGGAATCACCGAAGAAATATAAGAATAAGCAGAGAGATTTCATAATAAACACTAAGAAACTCAAACAAGTACGACACACTTACTATCCACCGTATTAAAGAGGGTCCTCCAGGGGTTTTTGGGGAACAAGGGAACACGGGAAATTTGGCAATGGGAACACGGGAACAAAGCAAAAATATCGTAGGGAACAAGGGAACATCAAATAGGTTAGGGAACAGGGGAACAAACACAAAAAATTACAAGTCCCTACGTTTTTTACATAAACGTGGGGGTGATAGAAGATTTTCTGCTGTTTTCTGATTTCTTTGGCAAGTTTTTGACGAAAGAAGGATCTTGCTTGCACTGGGAGAAATTAGAGATCTTTTTCGAAAGTATGCCCCACAGCTTTTGGATGTGTTCAAACTTAAAAGCCTTTTGACGCTGGTAGTGGAGAACTTTTTCTCCGAGATGAGGGCAGGTGCATCTGAAATGCCAATGCAGTTGCAGTTTGATTTCCGCTTCAGTCGAGCAATGAAGGAACATTTGAAGCAGATGTGCACAACCAGGTTTTCATACTACACAAGTGCGACATCTCATTACCCAAGGGTCAAATCTGACTTGAAATATGTAGCCCTACCTAAGATGTCGCCCCCTTCTACAGTACAGTTGACAAAGCAACAAGTCCAGCAAATGAGAGACTGGCGCATGAAGTATGGTCAAAGTGTTCCACAGAAGACTGTGCGCAACATGAGCACCAAAGATAATCCGGGTACT